>CAAKHD010000476.1:7566-22566 GCA_901007705.1 Fistularia tabacaria
GGGGGGGGGGGCGGGGGGGGGGGGTGGGTGGGGGGGGGGGGGGGGGGGGGGGGGGGGGAGGGGGGGGCTAACGAGCTTCACGCCGCCAAAAGATGTAGCCTCGACACATCGGACCAATGAAATTGCGCTTCATGCGTGGAAAACACAACATCCTCCCGAATGTTTGGGATGTTTGGGAGCTCCAAACTGATCCCACAAAGTTGAGAGCGTGGAATTGTCCAACATGTCCAAATGCCGAAGCTTGGTTTGACTTCAGCACACCAAGACATTTTGGACAATTCCATGTTGCGACCTCACAAATGTGCTTCTGGAAGAATGCTGAAGCTTGTGGACGTTCTTCCCAGAAGAGCTGAAGATGCTGTAGCTGCAAAGGGTGGATCCACGTCATCTTGAATCTTTGGATCGGGAATGGATGTCACTTCCATGCCAGTCCAGGAAGGTGAGACAAGAGGAAATTACTGTACAATAGATGCTCAAGCAGATGTCGGGGGTGGGGAGGTGGGGGAGTCCCGAGCCGTCGCTTGAGAGCTCCTAATAAGAAGAGGAACCCCGGGGAAAAGGACTCCCTTTAGTGCAGAGCCTGCAGCCGTAATGAGGCCCGGCGTCTGATGGATCGCCCGGACCTTCGCAAAGAGGCCGCCTGGTTCTTTTCCAGTCGCCCTCCGCTACCCTCGGCCCTCGGCCAGTCCGACAAATGGCTCTTTTTTCTCTTCTAGTGGCGCGACGGTTTCATCGCACGCCCGTCACCGACGCGGTATCTTCCGATCATTAATCGTTAGGGTTTTTCGTCGGGAGAGATTACCCCCGGGAGGCCCGACGCCATCGACCCCTGCGGTCAGAACCGGGGCCGCACGTCGTCTGCATAAAAAACCAACGCCGGGGTTTTTTTTTTTCCTGACACGACTGGAAAATGAGAGCGATCGGCCAGGAGAAGATCCCGCTCTTCCGTCCGTCTGTTATGACGCCGACGGGTTCGTTCGACAGCGATTTCCACATTTCCCTCCGAATGAACAAGAGCAAAAAGTGGGATGTACGGCGGATGAGCGGTAAAAAACCGACAGGTTACCGATGATGTTCAGATGGATGGAATATTGAAGTGCAGGGCTCACATCTGACGGGGTCCTGGAGATATTTATCACCTCGCAAAAGCGCCTGAGGTCATGCGAGAATGTGTGCATCAATCATTTGTTAATTATCTTTACCGCTTGTCCCGCGCCCGCTGGCCGAATCCCACCCAGGCCTCCTCGCCGGGTTTTACCGGCGCCATCAATAATTTGTGCCGTACCGAAACTCCCGTCTGTTTCTAGGTTTTGTCGACGGTAAGGAGCCACTTTCAGATTCTGATTCCTTTGTTTGCACCAAGCAAAGTAAACAGCAAAACTGCAGCTGTCCTGTCTTGTGCAAAATACAGCTAGATTCAAACAAACAAAGAATAGAATATCTACTTTAATAACTATCATAGTGTATCCGCATATAATAATGCTATACTAATTATCTCTATAATAATTATTGTAAAAAAAATTTAAAGTCAGTGGCTGCTATAGCATTAGCTACATCAATGGTAGAGAATTCTTTATTTTTACTAAAATAATTATGGGAAAAAATTTAAAAGTCAGTGGTTGCTATAGCATTAGCTACATCAACGGTTCAGAATTTGTATTCATTTTTCCTATCATAATTCTTGTAGTTTCAGTGACAGCAGAGATTTTTCACATTCATTTTTAATTTGATAATTATTGTTCAAAAAATTAAAGTCAGTGGCTGTTATGACATTAGTTACATCAATGTTGGATAATTCTTTTTTTTTATTATAATAATTATTATAAAAGAAAATTAAAGTCAGTGGTTTCTATCGCATTAGCTACATCTACATTGGATAAGTCTTTATCTATTTTTACTATAATAATTATTGTAAAAGAAAATTAAAGTCAGTGGTAACCATAGCATTAGCTACATCTATGTTGGATAATTCTTCATTTTTTTTACTATCATAATTATTGTAAAAGAAAATTAAAGTCAGTGGCTGCTATGACATTAGCTATATAAATGTTGGATAATTCTTTATTTACTTTTACTATAATAATTAGTGTAAAAAAAAAATTAAAGTCAGTGGTTGGTATCACATTAGCTACATCTACATTGGATAAGTCTTTATCTATTTTTACTATTATAATTATTTAAAAAAAAATTAAGTGAGTGGTTGCTCTCGCGTTAGCTACGTTTTATATTTAATATGATATATTTCAATATTTAATATTATATATTTTTAATGTAATATATATTTATTTTTAATGTCACTGGTTGCAATAGCATTAGCTACGACCAAGATTTTATTTTTCCCGAAAGAGAAGCAAGCGGAGGTTTTGTGTTCACCCGTCAAAGCCGGCAAGGTTTCGATTTTGATGTTAAAAAATAAAACCAAATGAAAAACACACCCTTGCGTGTGATACGGTTTCATTCCCAAATAATAACGACGAAAGACGCCGACTTTCACGAATGCCGCGCTCGGCTAATCGGAGCCCGTCTGGGGGGATTTCTTCGCTTCCGATCCTGGTTTGAACATTTAATACGTGCAGTTTTTATCATCAGGTGTGATTGCCTTCAATGTGAGAAAACACTTTTCCTGCATTTTTCTTGAATATTCAAGGCGACTGGCAGACGCCGGCTTTCGTTTTCCGTTAGAATTTAGAACCGTTTTTCGGTGGATTTTAGGATCGTTAATTCAGTGTTTGTGAGTCACACGGCGCCCAGGAGAGATTGCAACGAGCTTCAGCCGTCATTCATTCATACGTTCACTATCTAAACCGCTTTTCTGCACAACTGCCTTCCCCAGCTGTCATGGCACGACAGCGGGGCTCCCCCTGGACCAGGGGTCGGCAGCCTTTACCACTCAAAGAGACATTTGGAGCCCTTTCCCTCCCAGTAAAGAAAACACCGGGAGCCCTTTTGACATGTAAAATGAATGAACACGGCATATAACGTTGTTGTTGTTGTTGTTGTTTTTGCCTTTATGCTATGTAGAAACAAAAATAACGTGTTGCAATTTTTGAAAATCAATGAAAAACCGCAGAGAAAGAACGAAATTGCATTTCTGGATGCGACCGAACATTTTGAACTCTGAAAAAAAAAAAAAGAGGTTGGGTTGAAGGTGAGTTTTAAACAAAATACACCACGTCTATTTGAGTCCTTCTTGAATTGATGAAAACAATCTAATTATCCAGCGGCAGCAAAACAAAAATGGCGTCCTCTCTCTGTGCGCTGTCATCCTGTTCCTGTCAGCCATCAACCTGAAGAATAAAAGATGTATTTCACCAAACAAAGAAAACATATGAATACATGCAACATAATAGGCAATTAAAATATCGATCCTGCTTGTTGAATGTGATGTCTGCTGCTGAGCTTCAGCGTCTGCATGTCAGACCTTCATCTCCACACAGGACTGCAAACACCTGTGCTTTTAATACAACTAAAATATTTGAGCACGTTTTATTCAGAAGTTATAAGCTCGCCATCACCTTCAACTTTAAAATGAAATAAAATACATTTTCATTAAATACTTCATGATTTTCAAAAGCCGGGTCTCCAGTGAATGTATTTTAACTGTGTGAGGAACCCTGAGGAACCCCACGAGAACATGGAGACTCCACGCTCCCTGTGGGAATCCAACCCGGGACTCTAAAAGAGGTCTTCAGCACGTGGAAGTCGTTGGAGATCCGCGCCGGCTATTAGCATATAGCTGCTAGCGCTGCTGTTATTATTAGCATAAGATCGTATGTGTCTCCCAGCCCTCGCGGCCTCCTCCGTCTCTACCGCTTTCTATTCCTTCTCCGACCTTCTCCCTCGCTCTCTCGCTTTCGACGCTCGAGGCAGAAGGCCGCCCGCCTCACTCAGAGGGTTTTTTAGCTGGTATTTGGTTCTCAATGAAGTAACACGAATGTGCTTTAGCCATTCTTTGTCCTACACATTCATTGGTTCATAGGCCGTGTCGCCGGAGCCATTCCCAGCAGTCATTGGGCGAGAGACGGGGCTTAACTGCCATCGGACGCCAGCCAATCACAGGGCAACAGAGAGGGAAATTATTCAGATGTACTAGACATACAATAATTCATTCATTCATTCATTCAAATGTACTAGACATACAACTCTTCACTCATTCATTCATTTTTTCAGATGTACCATAGAGACATACATTCATTCATTCATTCATTCATTCATTCAAGTGTACTACAGACATACAACTATTCACTCATTCATTTATTCAGATGTACCATGGAGACATACAACTATTCATTCATTCATTTATTCAGATGTACCATGGAGACATACAACTATTCATTCATTCATTCATTTATTCATTCATTTATTCAGATGTACCATGGAGAAATACAACCATTCATTCATTCAAATGCACTATAGACGAACAACCATTCATTCATGCATTCACTCATTCAGATGTAATATAGAGACATACAACTCTTCATTCATTCATTCATTTATTCAGGAGTACCATAGAGACAAACAACAATTCATTCATTCATTCATTTAAATGTACTCGAAACATACAACCATTCATTCATTCATTTATTCATTCATTCATTCACTCATTCAGATGTAGTATAGAGACATACAACAATTCATTCATTCATCCAGATGTAGTATAGAGACATACAACAATTCATTCATTCATCCATTCATTCAGATGTAGTATAGAGGCATACAACAATTCATTCATTCATTCATTCATTCAGTTGTAGTATAGAGACATACAACCATTCATTCATTCATTCACGCATCCAGATGTAGTATAGAGACATACAACAATTCATTCATTCATTCATTCACTCATTCAGATCTAGTATAGAGACATACAACCATTCATTCATTTATTCATCATTAAGATGTACAAGACATAAAGCTATTCATTCATTCATTCAAATGTACGATAGCGAGACACAACCATTCACCCTCTCATTCATTCCCACGTCATATAGAGGCGTACAACCGTTCACCCTTTCATTCACACACCACATAGAGACCTACAACTATTCACTGAAATGCGGCATAGAAACATCCAACCATTCACTTGTTCATCCACCCCTCACATACAGCCATTCACCCTCTCACTCACACATCTGGGAAACATTCAGGGTCTCCAGTCCGCCAGGCCAGGAGAGCCTCAAGCATCAGCGTAATCGATGAATGGAGCTGCTGCGCCGGAATTTGTCCTGTTTTCGGGACCGGAGGGAAGGGTTGTTTTTTCTCCGCTTCGCCACACTTCGCACTCGGATCCGTCGAAATCGGGAGCGGGTCGTCATAAAAAGGAAAATCAAACTATACATGTATTTACAGTATATAGTAAGTGCACCTCCAGCGTCTCGGGGTGTCAGCGTGGGAACGGATCGGGCCGTAAAAGGTCGTATCTTGTCCCGTGTCCGCGGGGCGCGTTAGAAAAAAAGGACATGTCATGTACAAATACGCCCCGAGGTGCGTTTGCCGCCGCTGCTTTTGCGGTACCGACGCATGACACGGTAAAGTGCAGATACATGTATGACAAAAGCACATCGATGGCGCGAAACCCGTCCTTCCCCCTCGCCCGGGGAGGGGGAAGGACACTGGAGTGCACTCGCGGAAATCTTCTTCTTGTCGTGGCGGCTGGACTTGAGTTTCTTCACGTTTCAGCCCCTCGTCCCAGAGGCTCCGGGGCTGGAACGTCTTCAAGTGAAGCAATTCGAGTGCAGCCGCAACGACGAGAAGATTTTCCACGAGAACTCACCAAAGAACCAGACGACCGAGAGCCTCCTCAGACAGTGCTGCGTGTTGCTGTCCCCCTTCCTGCTTCTCTGAAGAAGCCCCCCCAAAAAACGCATTCATTTATTCATGAAACATCCAAGCCTCCACGTCCAAAGACATTTGTTGGTAAAAAATCAAACTCAAATAATGAATCTAAAAATTTTAAAAAAATGAATTCAAGGTTCAAGATTGGAATTCGGTTTATTGGCGCTTTCATTATTAACTGTTATCCATTGCAAAATGTACGGTTAGTGCTTCACTCCGTGTTCTCCACGTGTCTGCGTGGGGTTCCTGGAAGAAGAAAATAGGCTCCTGAAATCCCATTCGCCAATCCAGTGCCATCTTTTTCCCATCAAAGGGGTGGAAAAATGACAAAACGCACACAAAAGAACGATAATCTTAAAAAAAAAAGCTCCCGGGTTCCTCCGGCAGCCAAAGAACGTGCAGGAGGTTCACTGGAGACCCTGAATCGCTCACATGTGAAGGGTTGTTGGTCTCCATCTGCGACCCTGAGTGCAGGATAAGCCGTACAGAAAATGAATGAATTTATGAATAAATGAAAATATAGATTTTGAGAGAGGTCGCTGACATCGAGCTGTCGTGAAGGGAAAGAAAAACAAAACAATGCGTTCGCCCCGGAAAATAATTGCGCTAAAGGATAACATCTTTTTAAGAGCGCACCGTTGCTGTTTCCATGGTAACACTGGTTCAAAGATCATACGGACCTATTTGGGAGGTGACAAGTCTTCCATTTCTGCAGCTTATTCGGTGTCAGGGGCCATTTGTCCGGGCGAGTGTGAAGCTCGCAAAAAAGGCTGTTGTTGTCACGGCGGGCTAAGTGATGTTGGGATAAGCGGTAAATCGCCTGTTGGGCGGACCTTCGGCACCATCTTCACTGGCTGTATTTACGACAAAGCCTCAGCTCCGGTGGTCCGCACCTCCATTTTTTCTTTGGAGAACTCCAAGTGCGCTTTCTGTGAGAGCTCTAAAGAGGAGCGACGCTCCTTACATCCAACTACAATCTCAACCTTCCGCCGCAGATGCAAGAATTCAAAGGAATCACTGTCAGGAAACGTTTCCCAGGTTCTCGCTTCGCTGTCCGCACTGAGCGCCAGATGGTCCGATAAGGTGCTGGTAGCATAGAAGAGGCATAGGTAGCCTACTCGAGACATAACGGGATAAAAGACAGCAAGTGAAAGATGCCGCGGAAATGTGACCTGGTGGTGGTAACTTAAGTTCTGGGGCAGTTCAGGCTGGTTGACCAGTTTGTGGACCATTGTCCAGTGCACTCCATGATGGTGAACTCCTGTCAACTGTTCGGGGTCTGATGGCTCTCGGGTAGAACGGGTTTTTCAGCCTTGCGGTTCTGCGTTTCAAAGTTCTGCGCCCACCTGAGGGTAGGTGTGGGGAGGTGACATCTCTCCTACATTGTAAGATGCTCTGCAGAGAAGGCAGAGGGCCTCTGGCTTTCTTCTCCTTGAGTCTTCACCACAGGCGTTCGCGCAGCTGGTCCAGATGCTCTGAACCGCGCAGGCGTGGGGGTTACCGAGGATCTCGGTGCGACTCGGCGAAGAGCAAAGTTTGTGTTTCTTCTCGTTCTTCAGAACTCAAGAAGTATGTTCCATGAATGTCGTTATTGGACAAATGGTGCTTCTGCAGTGGACTTACAGTATGTACTTCATTGAGACAAGAAATATACCCCAAAAATTTGCACTTCAGTAAAAGAGAAAGGTATTCAGAGAAGAACTCATCGCATAGTTTCTCCCCCTGAGTCCCTTCTCAGCTTCTTTACTTACTTGACTCTGCTGGCTTATTTGGAGAGGACAGTGCACAGTCAGGAACACTCAGTACAGTTAATTTGTGTCACTGCCGGATTTAGCCATGGGCTGCTTTCCATCTGTAGTCCACATACATGTCAGACAACAGACATGGACATAGAATGTATCCACTATTTCCAGACAATGTAAAACTTCCTCAGTATAAAACAGTATCAGGTCTACAAATGATCACATGAGTGATTAGACTTCAATCAATTTTTAAGCTCTTTTTTAAAACCTATGAAGGTGGGAGACTCTGGAATTAGAATTGGGAGACGATTCCAAGTCGTGCACCTTTTTCCAGAGATGGTATTTTGTCCAGTCGTGGTACAAAATCTCATGAAAGCGCATGAAATCGTATCAATTGTTGAACCATGAGTAAAAATAACTGCATCATCTGCATACAGCTGGATATTAAAATCGGGACATACATCTGGCAGGTTGTTTATGTATAGTGAAAATAATAAGGGCCCAATTACTGATCCCTTTGGGACATCTACAGGACAGCTGAGGTAAGGCGACTTGACACCATCAACCACCACACACTGTGTTCTGTTTGATAGATAGGACATAAACCGTTGAGCAGCATCATCAGAGGAATTAAAGTATGACAGATTTTGAAGAAGTATTTGGTGGTTGATAGTATCGAATGCCCTCCTCAAGTCCAGGAAGACATAAGAGTACTTATCCAGTAGCTGCTCTCTGTGTTTCTACCTCCTCCGGTGGAGGCAGAAGGTCGCTCTGATCCTTGTGCTTTGGAGTCATACAAGTCAAATCTGACTTGACTCCATGGATCACATGGTGACCCCTCAAAAAACTAGACCAGAGGTATGCTTTTCAAATGCGTGATGGTCTTTCCTGCGATCAATTCACACGTGGTGTCAACAACCAGCGGGTCATTGTTACGGTCGATCAAAGAGCGACGACGAGGTTGCTGAGGTCTCCAAAGCCGGGCCCGCTGACGAGCCCTGGAACCAAAGCCGCAGGTGCTGCTGAAGGTCACGGCTCGGAGTCTTTTATTTATTCATTTCGGTATTTGTCTGGCCTTGTGCCGCCTCGTGTTTGAGATATTTTATTTTTTTAATGGCCTTTGTTGTTTTTGCTCGTCGGTATGATGTTATCTGAGAATTTTTCCATTACGATATTATTTCTATTTAATCATTTCCGGCCCCGTTGTCAAGCCTCCTGTGCCCTCGCTCTGTGAAAGTTTCATCACAGATACGACTCTCTGCTTACTTTTCCTGGCCGCAGCTGCAGAGGAGGAGCGTGACCTCCATGCTAGGGTGAGGGTCATCGCAGGTTGTTCACAGACGGCTGATCGGCAGCGAATCGGGAACGGTTGGATGATCATATTAGACGGAGGATTGGCTGGACAAGCCGCAAGAAATGGTCATTTGAAGCTGTTAATTTGTCCATAACGTTGACAGATGACGGATTCGGCAGTGAATGGTTGTGGATGCATTGGACAGATCAGGATATTGGATTTATTGCAACTATTGATAATTGCTGAGTCATTGAGTGGGGCTGGAATCACAAGTATATAGACAACATATAGAGACATACAACCATTCATTCATTCACTCATTAACCCGTCATAGAGACATACAAGTATGGCCCCTCATTTGAATGCAATAAAGAGAGATACAACTATGGCCTCCTCCAATTTAATAAAGAAACATACAGTCATTCACCGTCTCATTGACACATCATATAGAGACATGCAGTTCACTTACTCATTCACACTTCATCTGAAGATAAACAGCCATTCACCCTCTCATTCGAACGAAATATAAAGATACCCGTCATTGAGACACACAACCATTCATTCACTCATTCACCCATCAGAGAGACATACAAGTATGGCCCCTTCATGCAAATGTAATATGGAGACACAAAAACATTCTACCTGTCATTGACACATCATGTAGAGACACAAAACCATTCACCCTCTCATTCAAACATAATATAAAGACATACCACCATTCATTCACTCATTCACTCGTCGGAGAGACATACAACTATGGCCCCCTTACTCAAATGTAATGTAAAGACTTGCAACCATTCAACCTGTCATTGACACATCATATGGAAACATGTAATTTACTCACTCATTCACACTTCATAAAGAGACATACAACCATTCATCCTCTCACTCAAACATAATGTGAAGACATACAACCATTCATTCACTCATTCACCCGTCATAGAGACATACAAGTATGGCCCCCTCATTCAAATGTAATGCAGAGACATCCAACCATTCACCCTCTCATTCCCCCGTCATAGAGACACAAAACCATTCATTCACTCATTCACACATCTGTTCATTTCAGGTCATCCACTCAAACCTTCGCATGCTTTTGGGACTGTGGGCGGAAACCTGTGGGAATCGAACCAGCAACCTCCCCGGAAAAAAAGAAAAAACAGATCATGAGGAAATCCCTTTGGTTTTATCCTTTTTTTTAAATTCTACGTTTATGTCGAATCAGGCAAAGCGGGAAATGAAGCGCCCGCCTCGGCGACGTCGACGCGGCTCGTGGGAAAAAATCCGCCCACCATCGTCGGCCGCTTGTTTTCCATCGCCCCGCGTTCCGTTCAGGACGATTTTCTTACCCATTGATTTTCTTTTGTACATTATCTGGCGGGCGGCGCGGCGGAATGATGAACGTGACATGGTTGGCGAGAGGCGCTGTCATTGTGTATGAATTTAGATAAGACATTTAAAGCTCAGCGCCGAGGAGTCATACATCAAGTTATTATCTATTGTCATCTCCTCTACCCTCTTAATCCCTTTACAAAGGGCAGCCCGGCTTTCAAGACATCATTTGAAATCTGGGTTGCCTCACATTAAAGGTCTTATCTAGATTACTTAATCTGGTTCTATTGTGCGTTTCCGCGGAAATGCGCGCGGCCGTCTCGTACATCTTCCGTGTCATTTTCGTCGACGACTTCTACGTTTTACAGAAACGAGGGCGCCGCCGTGGTATTTTACGAGGTTTTAATTGTCATTCCGCATGATTTCTCAGCGTTTACGTTTTGGTCGTTTTTATTTTTTGTTTTTTTGTTTTTTTCCGGCTCCTCGCCGGCCGAACCGAAGGTAACGAGGGAGGTTGTTTTTCTAAAACAGATTGAAAAAAGTGATTAGAAAACTGGCCTGTCGTGGCCTGATTGTTTCATAATTAAAAGATAATAACAACAAATACAAGATTCACGAAAAAAGGCTTGGAATTTTTTTTTTTTTTTTTTTTTTCATTACTACTTAATTTTTTCAAATGGGTCGACTGTCATTTGCTCATTTGTATCTATTTATTTATTTATCTATCATTTATTTATTTATTTATTTATCATTTTAATGTACTTATTTATTTTAGAAAGATCCTCTGGATTCTAAAATGTGTGTATATGACATGGGAATGAATGAGTGAATGCTTCTATGCCGTCATGTGATGAATGGGTGAATGTTGGAGGGGAACCCTAGCTCCCATCCGGAGACCCTGACTGCAGCATGAACTGCATTTGGAATGAATGAATGACTAAATGAATGAATGAATGGATGAATGAATGAATGTCAACTCGTTTTCCGAATTAAAAACAAGACCAAAAAAAAAATAATCTCAATTCCGAACGGCGTTTTCTTCCCCGGCGCCGAAGACGACTCCCAGGAAAAGAGACTCTCAGCTTTGCTTCAAAGGCCGGTGAGCTCCCTGATCTTATTAACAATAATTAAAAAGGTTAAAAGCCCATAATTAAAAACCCAAATAAAAGAAATAACACTTCACACAACTTGCCCCCTTTTTTTGGAGCGGAAGATCAACGCTAATTAACGAATGAAGGCGTTGTATTAATCTGCCACGGGTCGTGTGACGATAACCTTCGGAGTCGCCCTTCACGGAGGCCGCGGGAGCCGAGGCCAACGACAAAAGCGCTCAGATGAAAAGAGATTAGCGGATCGTTTAGCGGATCGTTTAGCGCCACGTAGCGCGGCGGCTTTGGGTGTCACCTCTGAGCCACATGGAAGACCACAGATAGGGGAAACCAGATGGACGAATTGGACGTTTGAATGGAAGAATCGTTTGTCCTGCAGCCCGGTTTGGATGGAGATCACCTTGAGATCACCGCCAATCGCAAGGTCACGTTTAGAAGCGTACAACTATTCGGGCGATGTCGGGTGGCTATACTGGGAGGAGCCCTGGAGGAACCCTTGGAAGAACATGCAAACCCAAGGGCCTCCTTGCCTTCTTATCCTGCTCGCTCGGATGAGCAGAACCTCAGTATGTCCTCGTGCGAGGACTGGACTGGGAAGAAGACACCGTTGTGTTATTCCCGCGCATGTCCTCGCCCTGACCTTTCCACGAGATGTTCCTCCTCTTCGTGTCCCCTGTGGTCCACCGAGGAAAGAATTCAGTCCCAACCTCCAGGGATGAGTGAACAGATTTGAGAAAAGCAAGAAAATATCTGAAATATTGGTTCTGATTTGTTTCCCCGTCGTCAGTGGCTACGGATACGTAAGACCGTAGAAAGGCTGTGCTCGGTAGCGACACCTAGTGGCCGTGTTGGTGTACCGCGGGCAGAGGAACAGTGTCGTCCGGCCATCGACTCCCCGCCGCCGTTATTCATAAAGAAATACGAAAGCGGCTGGTAAATGGAAATAATCAAATGAACAAGAAACCCAGTGAACTGTCTGACAGTCCCTGTTTGTCGCGCCTGCTGCCTGTTTTATGTTGGACAGCAGGGGGCGTATCAGCGATGGCGTGACGGTATTAAGGCGGCAGAGTGAAAAGCCAGGACGTTCAGACGAGCCTTGCTCACGGACGGAGACGGTGAAACGGTTTCATAATCCTGGAAAGGCGACTTATTGATCAAATAGGAAAACTTTGTGGTAAAACGTGGCGTTGTTCACTGTAAAAAAAGCCACTTCCTGTTTGTTTCGTTTGGATCGGACCGCACAAAGCTAAGCGTCCGTTTGCTTGGCGCCCCGCCGTACCTTCCCTGTTTCCGCGTTCCTGGACTTTGTACATATTTTGTAAATTGTCGTCAGTGTTTTATTTCTTGATATATTTGTCGAATGTTTGTGACCGATGGGGTGGCGGAACGGCCTTCGCTTGCGGGTTTTTATTCAAAAACTGCACTTTTTTTGAGTCTCTGACTCAACCGAAAGTTCCCGGTTCGGTTCCCGAGCTCCGCCCGGCCTGTCCAAGGGTTGCCGAGCGAGAACCTGAGCCCCCCACAGCCCCATGTGATGGGTCAAATGCAGAGGAAAGAGGGGCCTCGGCTTGAAACAACCCATCGCCGATCAAATCCTGGTTTCCGCCTTAGTTTTGCGCTCTTACGTGTTCTAAGAGGGGGTTTAAAATGGGTTTAAAAACTCAAATCCACAGCGGCCCAAAATTCAAAACTGGGACAAAGTCGTGATATTTATTGAAAAAAAGTCTTCCTCCGGATATAACAACCTTTTCAAGTGGATCCAAACAAGTCTGGCTTCAAAACTGAATCTGGAACAAGCAAAGCTTCATACTGGAAGATCCAGAACTTCTATTTGCACACATGAAAATTGGAAATTCAAATTAAAGAAAAACCCCCAATGGCAGTCATTTCTTCAATAAAGATTCAATAAAAACGCCTCTTTTCATTTGCTGCCGTCTGAGTTCAATTTCATCAGTAAACCTTTTTCCTCAGGCTATTAATAAATGTAAAAATAAAATTTTCTGCCTTTTTTTCGGAAGGTTAGCGCGGTGCCGGGATTAGCATAAGGTGGCTATGACTGCTGCCACCAGAGGAGATGAGCGTTTATGGATCCAGTCGTGATTTTTACGCCACCAGCAGAGCATTCTGGGATTTTTAGCATTCTCAGTCCATGCGCTGTAGGCTAGAATAGCAGCGGGCTAGCGCTAACAGTCATTTGCTATGGCTTCAAGGTAAAATAAGAATTACACTGCGGGCCAAATCCAGAGTTTGACACCTATGTGTTGGATAGAGGAGTCACTGTGATGACCCCTGAAGGGAGCAGAAGAAGGAGAAGACCTTGTTTCGCTTTTCTTGTAACCGTTTCTTCCAACGCCTCTTCCAACGCCTCTTCCAACGCCTCTAAAACGTCTCCCGCCTTCTCCTGGACGCTGCTCTCCGTCCCCGTATCTCACCCACGACCACGTCTCCGTCTCTTCGCGGACCAGTCCACCGCACGCACACCTCGCCGGGGTTTTTCCGCGATTCTCTCGGGGCTAGCTAACTGCTAACTCAGATCCGGGCTCCCGCCGCAAAGCAGAACATCCAGCGAGCGACGGCTCGGATCTGAGAAAACTCCTAAGTTGATGCGCTCTTAAGTCAAGGCTCCGGTTTAAGTGTGTTTGAAAGCTAACAGTCGGCAGAGATGAGAGCAGATTACAAGCTAATGGCTAAACCTGCCGTCGTCGTTGCGAGGCGAACGCCCGAGCTTTAGCTTTACTCTCCTCGTCTCCTCGACCGGCTTTGAATGCCTCTTCCGACGCCTTTCCATTATACCGTTCCCGTTAGCTCACCCACAACAACGTGAGTGCGAAAGGCTCTTCCCGCTCTTCGCTAACTCCCATCTGGGCCCCCATCACAAAGCAAACACAATCCACCGGTGACGGCTCGGATTCGGGAAAACCCCGAAGCGGAAGCGCTGGGAAGTGGAGGTTCCAGTGTACAACCTGCGAAATCTCTGCGCCGGTCACCTGTGCGAGGAGACTCTCCCAGGAGGGCGATGATCTGGTATCAGGCCAAGATTTTAAAAGCCCTGCGCTGTTTTTTTTTTCCTCTGCAAAAAACCATCACGGCTGCGCATCCGCCTGTGAAGCCCCGCTGATTCATCCGCCCGTAGCAACGGCGCGCTAATGAGCTGGGTTTACAGCAACGAGAGGACCCGGCGGTACCGTCGGGGTCACGCCTTCTCCGCTTGCGTGCGAAGGAACGCGCACTCGAGGAACCATAACCAGCTGTTACGACGGATCGTTAAAGAAGACGACGGAAACACTGCTTCGCGTACGTCGACGTGTTTCCACGCACCGCGCGGGGCGAGCCACGTGAACAACCGTTCCCATTGAGTTTTTACCGTTAATATCCGAATTAATGCGGCGAGAGGCTGGAAAGCGGGAAGCAATTAGCCGCTCCGTACGCTAACGGCCGCGGTGGAAGCATGACCTCGACGCCACGCCGTGTTGGCGTCGGCAGCCGCGTCGGCGTGACGACTCTCAACTCTCAAACCCCAAACATGTTATCCCGACCTAATGAGCGTCCGCGGGACATGAAACGGGGTTTATTTTCAGTATAATCACACCCAAACCGCAATATCGTCAACCAAACCCAGCGTTCCGGAGGAATCTGCGGCGTCAGCCGCCGGATGCGGTGAGCCCGAACGGGATCAAAAAAAGAGAAA
>CAAKHD010000476.1:24161-38364 GCA_901007705.1 Fistularia tabacaria
TGCTGCAACACCCGAATTTCCCCTATGGAGATCAATTCAGTATTATCTTATTTTATCTTATCTTATCTTATCTTATCTTATCTTATCTTATCTTATGGATGGATGGATGGATGGATGGATGAAGGGATGGATGGATGGATGGATGGATGGATGGAGGGATGGATGGATGGACAGATGAAGGGATGGATGGATGGATGGATGGATGGATGGATGGATGGATGAAGGGATGGATGGATAGATTGATGGATGGATGGATGGATGGATGGATGGATGGATGGATGGATGGATGGAAGGATAGATGAAGGGATTGATGAATGGATGGATGGATGGATGGAGGGAGGGCGGGAGGGAGGGAGGGAGAAAGGAAGGGAGGGATGGATGGATGGATGGATGGATGGAAGGATGGAAACAGCATGAATATTTGCATCTCTGCATCACTGATGTTTTTTTTGCATTTCATTTCACAACCGTCTTCTTTTTGTTTTTACACCAAAGGTAATTCTGCTCGTTTTAGGCTGATTTAGTTATAATTAAATTAATTATTCTTAATTAGAATGAAATTAAATTAATAACTATTAATTTGAATTTAATATGATGAGATGATTTATTTGTATTTTCTCTTCTGATTTTAAATCAGCGCAGGCAGTTTTCAGATGATTTTTCATGTTTTTTTCCAGGGTTGAATATTTGCCTCGCATTTTCAATAAAAAAAATTACATGACAGTGCAAACAGCTGCCATCCAGACTTGATCAGGATTTAATTTAATTAATTATCAATTATAATGTCGTATAATTAATCATTATCAATTACGATTTCATTTAATTGATTATTATCAATTGGAATTTAATATAATGATATATATTTTATATATTTTCTCTGTTGATATTACATCAGCGCAGGTCATTTACAGATTTTTTTTATTCTTTTTTATTTCAGGGCTCAATATTTGCAACGCATTTTCAATAAAAAAAAACTACATGACAGTGCAAACAGCGGCCCTCTGGATTTAATTATCATTCAATTTAATTCATTACTATTAATTAGAATTCAGTTCAATTGATTATGACGAATTAGAAGTAATATAATAACATATATTACATATATTTTCTCTGCTGATTTTACATAAGCGCAGGTCATTTTCAAGATGATTTTTAATTATTATTTTTTTTCAGGGATGCACATTCGCCTCGCATTTTCAATAAACATGACATGACGGTGCAAACAGCCCCCCCCCTGAAAAAAAAAAAAAAAAGAAGAAATCCACAATATTGCAGCGCAGTTGGGGTGGATTTGTTGTTCAGCCCTGCAGCGATAAATCACAATTATTTACTTGGAGGTACCATCCTCAGAGAAAACTCACAAATTCATATCATATATCCTCACCCTCCTGCCATGAAATGTGACATTAACCCCGACACACACACACACACACACACTCACACACACTCTCACACACACTCTGGCCGCTAAAAGATGGCTCGGTGCACGCGGCGTTGGCGTCAATATGTCGCCGCTTCCAGGCCACACGGGCCGACACGCGAAGGACCCGCCGAGGGCCGGCGGCTGGAAAGCTTCCCTGGGCTCTCAACATCTCAGCCCCGGACCGAAATGATTGGACGTGGCACGACAGGTGGATAACGGCGCCGGCGACAGCTGGCCGCCGGTCCCCGGAGGCCGGCCGGGGGGGATCTGAAGGCTCTCCGCTTCTCCTGGAGATGATTGAACCTGGCTGGGCTGGGCTGGCTTCTTTTTTTCCTTTTTTATTTTTTATCCCCGAGCTTTGTTCTTCGCCGTCGCCGCGGCCCGTAACGCGGCGGCCCGCTGATGGCGAAAACGGCTAAAAATAAAAATGGTTCAAAAAATAAGATAAAATCAAAAAAGCCAGACGCGCCACTGCGGGGAGTCAAATTGCCGGGCCAACATCATTTTTGGGTTCCAAGTCACCCAATTAGTGACAAACACGATTCCACAGGCAATGCTACCTCTTATTAATTCATGACTGCTGGAGAACCAGAATTTAAAAAATAAAAAAAAAAATCTACCAGCAGAAATTACCATATTTTGGGCAGATGCTTGTTTTTGCCGCAGCGGAAATATTACACACTCAATTTGTGATATTTGATGTCGAGGCACGGCGGAAATAATGACATCTTTTGTTTCAGAACCACCGCTATCAGTGCGTTTTTTTTGAATTATGCAATCGCAAGCGATCCAAACATGAATTACAATACCAGTAAAACAATTGTATGAGTTTAGTTGGGACTTGTTTCATATTTTTTGAATTGTTAAAATGTTCTCATTGTCTTTTTTTTTGTTTGATTCTTTGGTTCTTCTTATCTAATAATATAAAAAATGTATTGACATCTATGATGACATCTTTTGTTTCAGAACCACCGCTTTTGAATCATGCGATCGCAAGCGATCCAAACATGAATTACAAGACGAGTAAAACAATTATATTTGAGCGTCTAGAAAAAGCGCTATTCGAATAAAATGTATTATCATTGTTATTATTTATGACTTATTTAATTGTCAAAATATTCCCATTGTCTTTTGCTTTGATTGATTCTTTGGCTATTCCTATTTAATCATATAAAAAATGTATTACGTTCCTCCATCTCAGCTTTTATAAGCCCTGAGAAGACGAATTGAAAATAATAAATGTCGAAAAAATTCAATATTAAACGACTATGCGTAAGTTAAAAACATTAAACTCTGCGTTTCTGAGTCCAAATGCGTCGGGCTTAAACGCCACTAAACGCAAATAAAAGTTCAGGCAACCTGGAGGATGTGGTTCGGCGCGGTCATCCATATTTCCTCCGGACTGCGGGCCAACACATCACGCCAACATGTGAAATATCATCCCGGCTTTCCCGCCGCCGGAACATTCCCCGCTTTCCGCTCAATCGTAGGATTTACGCTTCAACCCCGCCAGAAGTTCCGGCGCGATATCTTCCTTCTGTTTGAGACTGTATTTCCGCCGGCTAGATGTATCCCGACCGTGCGTAATGAGCCCGAGAATTGAGTTGGATTAACTCGAGATAATTGCGGCGAGATTGCAATCGAAGTTTTAATTAGACTTCAGCTACAGTTAGGTTACTCCCACCTGGGTGCTATCTGGTAATTAGAGTATTAGTCATTTCATGTATATCTCATTCCCGTGTTCCGTGAGGATTCCTCAGTCGCAGGAATTGATATTAAGCCTGTGAATTCTGAATACATGATGTTAACCAAGAAGCAGAGCTATGCTCGGTACGGCAGTCTCTTTGAGCTCCGGAGCAGGATTTTCCTACAAGGCGAAAGCGCCATGCAAATGGTATATTTTGAACTCCGGCGGCGCGAGCGTGGAAGTAACGCCGCTGACGTAAGCGTCATTTATATTGCAGTTGTGCGCGTCCCAGTCAGCGAGATGACCAGCACACAAAGTATCTGCATGAGATTGGATTGAGTTAAAGGGTTGAAGGGTCTTGACACGAATTGATTTGTGTATTTGTTCATGTTACAAGAGCTTAAAAACTTTATCATCATCGCCAAGACGATGACGCCACCAACAATAATAGTGCAGAAAAATATAAGAATTGTATGCTTCTTATACTCTCCTTTTTCCATTCGTGTGAATGTTTAAATCATGTATTGTAACTTCCAATTTATCATTGCGTGAACGATGACATGAACAAGCATTTTCACGAAAGGAACAAATAAATAAATACAAAAAAAAAAAGTATCATCATTACCGTGATTATTATTAGCGGTGTTATTGTCTTTGTTGCGATTATTATCACTATTATTGTTCGCATCATTGATAGTAATAGTAGTTTTGTTATTATTATTATTATTATTATTATTATTATTATTATTATTATTATTATTATTATTATTGTTGTTGTTGTTGTTGTTGTTGTTGTTGTTGTTGTTATTATTATTATTATTATTGTACGCCCTTTTCTTATTGTGGAGGTGTATTACGCCAGTTGACCAGTAGGGGGCAGCAGAGAGCAGACATACACCCGTACGCTGCCACACGAAGAAGAATGATGCCGGAGCTACATAGAAGTGTGTATACTAGAACAAATCCTCTTCTGGGGCTCTATTTTCCTCTTAAATTGATGTAATTTCGAACGGGATAGGATGACTTCGAATAACGCACGGTCATTTTAATTTTAAATTAGTGTTAAATGCGGATTCTGAGGAATTAAAGATCGACAGGTTGGCAGCGGGGCAACAGACACGCCGATCTCGTTGCAGCGTCTCTATAATCTGTCTGTTGTATTGTTTTGATAAGGGAAACATTTATTCACGCAGCTATAGCAACGTTTCACGCTCTCAAAGGTACGGTTTGCGTGGACTTCTTCAACGTGTCTGGGTTTATTTAAAAAAAAAAGCATGTCGTTTAAAACACACACACAAACATAGCGCTGTATCACCGTTGCGAGAAGCGTAAAGCTCGCACACCGCTAATGTCAACATGAAGAAGGGAGCTAGCTAAAAGCCCGTTCATGCTAATGCTGGGCCATTGTTTCTCCTCCTGTGTATTAAAATGACCAGTGTTTTCATGCATTCACATTAGTGCGGCAATAATACGGCCTAAACGAATACTAAATGTCGCGGCTGAAGTCCTTTTGTTTTGTCGTGCATGATAAGGTTAGCGTGTGTTTCGTGTTGAACTACGTGCTGCATTACATAGGATGCAAAAAAGGAAAAAAAAAAAGAAAAAAGATAGGTTTTGTGTGCCGGCCGTTCATTGCAGTACGGAAGGGTTTATTAATACGTTACTCAACAATGAGGAATAAGTTATTGGATCGTTTGTGTACGAGTAACCTAGCTTAGTAGCGTTCCTAGCTAGTAGCACTAGCCTCTCAAAGCTGTCGGTTTGGTCGTCGGCGAACAGTCGTCGGTGTAAAGTGGGATTCGGCGTCAACGTTCATGTGACACATTTCGCCCCAAAAAGCGACATATTAGCGTTTTAAAAATGATGTGAAGTCATTTGGTGAGGCGGTGAAATAACGCGTGCTAACGTTAGCTGACTACACAGCTGTCACGTAAGCGTAACACTTGGCGTTTAATGCTAAACACTATTTACTTTTCAACAAACATCGGTTTTCAGGGTTGTTTTTTTTTTTAATTTGAATCTGTGAAAGTAATACAAATAGATTACGAATGCATTTTTTAAGCGCCACTTTACTCCTATGTGGGCATTGAGTTGTGTAACGTGAGCTTTCGTCCAGCAGAGGGCGCTGCTGCATAGCTCCTCTTTTTCTCCATCCCTTGCACTGGAACCACAGAATTGCTGCAAAGTTTTTACATTTACATCCGTTGCGAGTTCTTGCACTTTCTCGTGGCCATCGCAATGTTTCGTGCCTGCAGTGTATATGTTGGTGAACATGTGACGCTCTGGCATAAAGCACAGCAGTCACTACAATGGGCATATTCATAGTCACTGTTAAGAATTTCTGAGAAGTTCAAGGCTTGACGTCGGAGGCATTTTGGTGTGAGAAAGTCCACTGTATTGTTGGCTGGATGGAATTCCCCGCATATTGTCCGTCCAAAATGAATATTAGTGTATTATTGGATAATTGCTCAGACTTTCCTCCGCTGTATTTCTTGGCGGTGAAAGAGAAACTCCTTCCCGGGTCGTCGCACTGGCTTTCCTCGCCATCAAATAAGACGGGTCAAAGTGGAGAATACAGACATTTTTTTTTTTTTTTTTTTTTTTTTCTTCCATTTTCCGAGTTCGGAGTCATTTTAATTTCAAATCCTGTGTGTTTTCCGCCGCAGAGGCGAGGGTCAAACGTAATTCAATTCAGATGCAATAACGCTAAATGGTTGTCCTTTGGCTCGAGGGCCTTCTTTTTCTCTCCGTTTGTGATGCAGCACCAGACCCCTCTTTGCGCCCTCCTGCTGAACATCAATTACACCAGCGTACGAGTCGTGAGGGCAACGGGGTTTTTTCTCATCCGCCTGTTGCGAAATGATTGATGGCAGCGAGACATTTCTATTAGAGGAAACGTGCCAGGAGGCGTTTCAGAGCCGCGGGCAGGGAGTATTCTGGACGTTGAGCAGAAACGGCGCCGATACGGCCGAAGGACCGGCCGTCCCTCCCTCCCGTTTCCTGCCCGGGCAGCCTACCCGGAGACAGCGCCTCCACGTCTCAGTCCGGCCGTGTCACAATGCTTTCCACCTCCGTTCACCGGCCAGAAATAAGCGCTAAGCGTGTTCCTGAGGCCTCGGGAAATGATAAAAAAAAAAAACAGAGGAATTTTGGTTTATTTCTGTTCCTTTCGGTGGCGGAGCTTCATTCTAATCGTGCTCATTAACGTCCCTCTGTGATGGGCCGGATCTCTCCTGTAGATCCAGGCGTCATGGACGAGCAGGCGGCATCTCCCGGAGCCAACGCTGACAACAGCAGCCAGCGAAACGGAGACGAGGTCTGAGCCTGAACACATGTGTATTGTTAAAATAAAAGAAGCAGATTATTTCCCCGTCGAGATTTCAGGAATGCACGGGTTGTTGCCTGAAATATTTACACGCTATCTGTTTTTGCTGCCGTTCCTCAGAAGGCCCGCAGGGGCAGCTGGACCAAGGGGAGGAAGAGGAAGAAGCCGATGAAGGACAGAAACGCACCCAAAGCTCCCCTCACGGGTTACGTCCGCTTCATGAACGACAGACGCGAGCAGCTGCGGGCCGAGCGTCCCGACGTGCCCTTCCCGGAGATCACGCGGATGCTGGGCAACGAGTGGAGCAAGCTGCCGCCCGAGGAGAAGCAGGTCGGCCAACTTGTGCCCGTGAATTTCCCTCCCTTCCGTTAAAAAAAAAAAAAAAAAATTCCGCTCCCCTCGGACCGCCGCTCGACTCCTCGCGGAAGCCGTTCGTATTTTCACACGCCGGGCGTTCACTCTCCGGGGAGGGTTTTTTTTTTTTGTTGTGTTTTGAAAGCCGTCGCGGGAGAACCAGTCGGCCTTATCGGCATCCCCCGAAAAGCATTTCCTCCCCATTTGCCGTATCGCCCGAAGTGAGATGTAATCCCAAACCCTTTCTCTAGAGGCGTTTCAACGTCATGTTTCGTGTCGACTCTCCCGTAATGCAGCATCCGGAGGTGACGGAGCTCTGACGTCCCGTGGACCCCGGTAACTGTGTTCTGACCCTCAGTCATCGCTGCTGTTCTTACGCTCCCACGTTCGTTTTCTCCTCGAACGTCGAACGCCGGGCTCTCGATGTTTCCTTTTGAACGCGCTCTGAGACCCTCATCTTTTTTCTTTTTTTTTTTTTTTTGCGGGGCATTTTAGCGAGGAAAGCTCGACGGCTTACGTCCCGAAAAAAAGAAAAAGAAAAGAGAAAAAAAACCTTTGGCGGCGTCAGGTGCAGGAGAAGATGGATGTTTTTGGGGGGAAATAATAGTTTGAATCAGACACACACACACACACACACACACACACACACACACACACACACACACACACTCACACCGGTGTTACGCTGCCATGAAGCTAAAGTATCAGAATTCCTCCATTTAAATCTGCTGCCACGCGTCCGTTTATTTTGATTTTGTCTGAAAGGAGAAACAAGCGTCTGCACCTGGTCCAATAGGCCGTGTTTATTTGAGCCCTCGGCACCGACCCGTTTTCAGGTTTTCAATATAAATGTGTTTATTGCATCAAGGCTTTATGAGTTTGTCAGGAACCTGGATTTCAACAAAACCAAAAAAAAAACGTTTTCAGTAAATTATGAAATGCTCTCGTTGAAACGACGACCTTTGCGTTGTCGGTCTCATGTTCGGACCCGCTTTTCAAAATAAAGACGAGAGAAGCAGTAATCAGAGGCCAAACTGAAACCACGAGTTCACTGCCAGCCAGCTGCTCCTTTCCAGCTCACCTGCACAAAAAAACAAAACAAGACCGTTCGCTTGAGACTCGGTGACACGCAGAGCGCGCGTCTCCCAATTTTGTGGCGCGCAAATACGCAAACCACAGCCCCACTCAGGCCACCTGACTGCGAAGGAAAGAACGCACTCTGCCTCCACGCAAACACATATCTCTGCCAGGAACACACTCACACACTCACCGTCTCGCTGTTTGCCTCACATGCATCCAAACACACTGATTTTGTTTTTTGTGACCTAGGAATTGATTTCTATTGGTTTGACTCGCTTGATTGGGTGTTGTTTGTTTGACCTTGCAGATCTATATTTCGTTTTTTAAATTATGTATACATTTTGTGTTTGCACTAAGGTTCTATCACTGAAAGAAGAGACTTTTTCTGGCCTTTTTCTGGAAGTAAATATATATATTATATTTATATATATAAAACTAATGTGTTTCAGAGATGTGTTCTAAATCCCCTCAGTAATAGTCAGGTGACACAACAACCTTTTATTTATGTTGATGATTCTCTTGAGCTTCATTTTACATTTATTTTAAATTGAAATCGAGGGGTTTACCGACAAAAAGAAACACCAGAAATATCAAAACCAATATTTTCATGGATAAGGAGCAGAGAGAGAGAAAAAAATGTGATGATGGGTAATTGTTTTTAGTGTATTTTACAACTAAATGTAAACATCATAAGAGATGCTAAGAAGAAGGTTCAATGTTTTGCCTCTCTTCCATTTATTCCTGCAAAAGTGAAACACAGCCTGTGTTTAATTATAAGCTCGACGAGAACCAAAAAAAAACAAAAAACACAAAAAATGATTGATTGGGCGTTGCATTATTACCACATTTCCACCAAAAATGGGATTTTAACTCTCGAACTCCCCTCGCCAGCGCTATCTGGACGAGGCCGAGCGCGACAAGGAGCGCTACATGCGGGAGCTGGAGAAGTACCAGAAGACGGAGGCCTACAAGCACTTCACCAGGAAGGTCCAGGAGAAGCAGAAAGGCAAGCGGCACCGAGGAGGTGAGGAGGAGGAGGAGCCCCATTCGCCTTTCGGCTCGGAAAAAAATCGTCCCAGCGAATCGCTCGCAAACGTTTGGGCTCGTGACCCGGCAGTGAATCATAGCAGGAATCTTAATATTAGTCACGGGAAAACGTGGCGCTTCTCGTCAGCGGGGGTTGGGAGGGGTCACAGTTCAGCGGAAGGCCGTCCGCATTACCTGAGCCTATTTATCCGGGGGTTTAAAACTGGGCGCCGAGACGGGGCTTTTATTCCCTTCCAGCCGCTCAGCGTCTTTTTAAAAAAAACAAAAAAAAAAAAAGCAAAAAAACAAAACGGGAAACATGAATCATCCGTTGTCGTCTTTATTCCTTCCTTCCTCTCCAGATGTCGGGAACCAGGTTGCCAACGAGACTCTTCTGGAGGTCAGTAACCCTTTCCTGTGCCCGTCACGTGCACAAGCACTTCTGTTCGGAGAATAAATGTTGGTTTTCGTGCTCTGGGGTCGCACTCGCGCACACGTATCTGAAACGTGGGGGGGGAAACACCGAAGAACTCCCGATCGGTTGTTTGAAATCGGCACGGAATCACGCCACGTGAAGAATTGCGCGGGAAAATAAACCCCGTCTCATTTTCGTCCGCGATGTCCCGGCGAGCCTCAATGACCGCGTCCTCCGGATATGTGCAAAAAGGTGCTTCATCTGGAGCTCCAACGACCCGATGTTGGCGCGTCGCCTTCGACAACAAGGAGCGCGTAAAGTCCCGGCACGGAGAGAGCCTTTTCACATCTACCCAAATCCAAAGGTGCCTCTTGTAACAACAACAAAAAAAACAAGGGTCTTTGGTGAATCGCATCGGCGAGCCGGACGTATGAAGTTATTTTGAAAGCCGCCCACCCCGATCGACGGTGCAGAGGTGGAGAAGAGAAGCAGCTCTGCGGTAAAGATAAGCTAAGATAAGATAGACTTTATTGAGCCCACGAAGGGGGAATTCAATCGTCCCAGCAGCAGTGCAGGGGAAACAAGACTGCAGATAGTAATAATACAAAGAATATGCAAATACGCGATAGATGGAATATGTGGGTGTGAGAGAGAGGAACCCAAGAGGAACCCAGGCGACAGGGACTGGAGATGGAGAAGGTGTACTCAAGTACTTCGAGTCAACAGTCCAGAGCAGTGGAGAGAGTGGAGAAGAGGTGGAGAAACGGGTTCAAGCAGGTTGGAACGGGTGGAGAAAAGTGTCAGGGGTTCTATGAGACAGAAGAACATCAGCCAGAAGGAAAGGAAAGGTGGAGGAGACAGTGGTGAGAGCAGAGATGATGGATGGTTTGGAGAAAAGACAGGAGGCAGAGCTGGAGGTGGCAGTGATGAAGATGTGGAGGTTCCCTTTGGGAGTGACCAGGATGGAGAGGATCAGGAATGACATGCTAGATGTTTTGGAGAGAAGCTCAGAGATGGTTGGGTCATGGACAGAGGAGGGAGAGTGAAGATATTGGAATTGGAGGTCTAGATGAAGACCAGAGAGAAGATGTATGGAGGTGGTGAGAGAGGACATGAAGAGAGGAGGATCCAGAGAGGAGGGTGAGACGGAGAAGGTTGTGGAGACCCTTAAGGGAAAAACCCAGAGAAGAAGAAGAAGATGCAAATAAGGGATATAGATGCAAATAAATTCAGACTGTGCACAGAAGAAGACAATAGGATACAAAAGTATGTCAGAAATAGAAGGACTGGTTTCAGAAGAGGCCGGTGCACAGCAGGAGGTGTGTTCTCGTATTATCGTTCGTTTATTTTATTCATTAATTTTTTTTCTGGCACAAATAACTCTCAGTGCTATTTGTACGCAAACAAGCACGGGGAACTGAGAGACCCCCCACACCACGGCGGCGTTCTCCTCTCCACTCCCGGGGCTTAATTCCCCGTGTTTCTGCCCGTCCCCGCCATCCAAACAACCGGCTTCCGCTCGGCGCGCAATTAATTTCTGTTAAGGACGCGTGTCGCGAGGAGGGCTTACTCCGTAAAGCCGCTCAGCCAAGGTGACTTTAGTGGGTCTGGGCGGTCCTCTGGGAGCCCCGCGGTGCAGGGTGCTCATTGGAAACGGAATTGTTTGAGGAGACCAAGAATGATGATGTGTAATTTCCATTGCGCTATATCATGGATTTGCGGTCGCGGAACTCATTTTTTTAATGCGGTTTTATCGCGAGTCTCCCGAGGGCCGTTCGTCTTCGGCCGGGCTTTTCGATGAAATTACCTTTCTTCGCGCCGGTTCCTCAAACCGCAGCTCCGGCCGGGTACGAATGAAGGGACGCGGTTTTGCGAGGAACGCTTACGTTGGCATGGTGTCTCCTCGTCCGCCCGACAGAAGGACGCGGAGGGGAAGGACCGGACCGTGTTCGACATTCCCATCTTCACCGAAGAGTTCCTCAACCACAGCAAAGGTGAGGTCGGAAATCGCTCCCTTCCCAGAAGTGTTCCTCCGCCGTCCCGAAATAGCCCCCGCCGACCCGCGAACCCCCCTTCCCGTCTGTCGGCGCGAATCAAAAATGCATGGCGAGACGGCCCCGCTTTGAAACCTCTCCCGCCCGTCCACGAGCAGCGCGCGAGGCCGAGATGCGGCAGCTGCGCAAGACCAACATGGAGTACGAGGAGCGCAACGCCGCCCTGCAGAAGCACGTGGAGAGCATGCGCGGCGCCGTGGAGCGGCTGGAGGGCGACGTCATGCAGGAAAGGGGACGCAACGGGCTCCTCCTGCAGCACCTGGAGACCCTGCGCCAGGCACTCACCTCCAGCTTCGCCGCCGTTCCTCTTCCAGGTGACTCGCCGCTCCGGGAAACCCCGAGAAAGCTGACGCTGCGCGGAGCGTACCGGGAACGCAGTCAGTTTACGGTTTTCAGCCCAAACGGGATCGCGCACTCGGGAGGCAGCCCGCCGTGACGTCATCAAACTGTTAATAAAATGAGTGAATAAGGAGATCCGGCGATAACGGCGTTTGAGAAACGGCAGCGAAAAAGCGTGACCTCTTGCTGAGGGCGACGCTGACACCGCAAAGCTTTTCTGATTTAAAAAGGGCTCAAACTCGTCCACGTCTGAACTGACGTTGACCCCGAAATCAGGCCACGGTCGTCATCCAAACACGCTCATGTTTTAAAATACGACGAATTTTGAAACCGTGCATGGCAGGTAGCTCTACTTCCAAACTCTAGGAACTGTATTTTATGAGAAACATGTACATTTTCTCCTGGCTAACCTGTCAACTAGCCGCCGCCGCCCATATTTACTCTGGCTGTCGTCCTGCAGGCAGCGGGGAGACGCCCACCCTGGACACCATCGACTCCTACATGAAGAAGCTCCACAGCATCATCTTGAGCAGCCCGCAAGACCACGACAGCCTCATCAGCACTGTGAGGGACGTCGTCAACCGCATGGACAGGTGAGGGGCGGAGCCAAAGCCGTCCGCCGCCACTTGGCTTCCATGCACAGCAACGCCTTGACTTAGGAGTCTCGTTGGACCCGTGACCGGAACTCGATACGCTCGAACGTCCCCTCAAATTGCCCCCTCAGACGCCGTTCATCCACTCCAAAACCCCCGGGTTTGTGACGTGTTTTTGGATAAGAAAGTTGTACTTTATGAATGACATGGGCGGAGGAGGTTACGGGGAGTTTTTACTGGCTACACCCTTAATGCTACGATGCTATGCTAAATGTATCCCACACTTTATGCTTAAACTTAATTTATGGACGGTGTGAAGCCGCTCCTCTTTCTAAAACCATCAAGCCGTCCCCGACCGGCTCTCCCCGCTGAAATAAACTGAAACGCTGCGAATCCGTTCCAGCCCCTCGGTTCGGTTTCTAAATAAGAAGTTTGTGCTTTAAACCTAACAAATAATGTTTAAAAACATAATATATAATAAAAGAGAGGGTAGAACCTCTTCCTCGTCCGTCCACGTTCCGAGTCCCCGTAAACGTCCCCCGCCTTCTTTTGCCAGGATTTTTATCCGGGCTAGCTAGCTTCGGGCGGCGCTTTCCGCCGTTTTAAAACGCCGCTCGACGGACAGCGGCGTCTACGTGGGTGTCAACGGGCTCCCATCACAGAGCAGAACATCCAGCGAGTGGGAAAACTCCCATGCACTCCTAAGTCAAGGTTCCAGTGTGTGAAAGCTAACGGCCGGCGGCGACGAGAGCGGGTCACAAGCTAACGGCTAGACCCGTCGTCGTCGTGGAGACGAACGCCTTCCCCGAGCTTTAGCTTCACTTTTCTCGTCTCTTCTCGTTTTCTCGCCTCAGATAATCGGACCAAGTCGTTTTCCGTTTCGAGGTTCGCCGCCACGCCGGACTGGACGCCGCCTCCCACACGGATACTTTTATCGGTCGGCTCGTTCTTCTCCCCGTTTATCGCGCTTGGTGATTTTATTTTTTATTTCCCTCACCGAATGTCCTCTCTCACTGTGCTAATGTCGGAGGCGGCCACGTTGCTCGCCATATTTATTTGTTGTTGTTTTTTTTATATTTGCAAACACTTTAACATACCAGAAATGAGCCGACCGCACGAAGCCATCAGCAGTTTGTCGTTTGCCGCTCCTCCGCCTCGTCTTTTTATTCACCGCACGATTCCGCAAATTTAGCCCAGAAGACCCGATTTGGCAAAGCATCGCAATGGTTTTGTATTCCTCCCTCCAAGAATGTGCCACTTGTTTTATTTGGTTGAAAAAAACGTGTTTGTGTTTACAATAAACTTATTAAAATGTTACGTACATCCGAACTCTTTAAACTTTATTTTTATTTGTTTTTTTGTTTTTTTTACTCCACTGAAATTGGTTCTCGTGTTCCACGCTGCGAATATTCTCTCCAATGAAGTAACTGAAATAGACGCCGGTTGAATAGAAATATGGAAATCATCCACACGCTTAGAAATAACCTCCGTTTCAAGTGATCGAGCCCATGTTTTTTTCCTTTTTTTTTTTTTTTTTTTTTTTTTTTCTCCTCTCGAAATTAATAATTAATGGCTATAAATAATCATGATCTCCATGCAGCTCTGCTGTCATGGAGCCGCCCTGAGCTGGGAATTCGCAGGGATACTTTCCACTTCACCAGGTTTTATAGGCTCACCTTTGATTTCATATTTCATGCTGCTGAATCACTTGGATTCTTTAGAATTTAAAGATCCACATTTGTATTAAATATACATAAAACATATTAAATACACTTTTTTTTTTTTTTTTTTTTTTTTTTACAAAATTAATTTTGGAAAATTAAATCCCCTAAGGAAAACATAAAAATACAAATTTTTTTATTTTTTTATTTTTTTATTTTTTTTTTTATGACCCCCCACTCAAAGTT
>CAAKHD010000476.1:57348-72528 GCA_901007705.1 Fistularia tabacaria
CCCCGCTCTCGCGGCAGGAGGGGGGACGACGAAGGGACCAAATAAACAACAAAGACAGGGGGGGAGGGGGGGGGGGGGCAGGATCAGAAAAGCCCTGATGAATCTCATTTGGAATTCCATTTGGAAACGAGAAACGCCTTCAGGCCTGGGTCCCACGGTTCTGCAGTTGTGGTGATTAAATCTGGGCGTTGATTGAAAAGGGCCCAGGCAAGAAACTCGGAACCGTGAATACAATTTACCGCCGTGATGGTGAATAAAACAATCTGCAGAGCCGAGCAACAACACTGCTTGTGTTCAAGTTAGAAAGCTCTGATACGATATTCGATAACAGCATATTCCATCATGGAATAAATGTGAACGGTTTACATTAACAGACTGAAGAATTTATTTCTTCTGCTATTAAATGTCTGTTCACGGGTCACAAAATAGCCACATGTTTTCTTTTAATGACTTCTCAGCAATGTGTGAGAGCCTGACAGGCGTGGAGAAGTGAAATCCAATTCTACTTCACAATGGGCACATTTCAGAGATTGTCAGGGTATTCGTGGAAATCCAGACCTTACAGCGAAATTACCAACATTTAACAAACCTATTCACTTTGCATATGATTTTTGTTGCCAGGAAAGTTTATCCCTAGTTATTATTAACTCATCAATCCTGGGAAATGCAGTCCTTGAATACATATGAAAAACTTCTCTTCTTCATGTGTAACTTTGAACTCTAAGGTCATAAAAATATGATTAATCTCCATTTATTGACAGTTTTCCAACTTTAATTTTTTTTTTTTTTATTAACTCTAGTATGCCAGAAAACAGAACCGATGGAACATTCAGCCTTTTCCTTCCCAGAGGGCGATGGGTGTACCTCAAGTAATCCACACCGTAATTTACAGCCGCCTAATGTTTTTGATCTGGCACATCGGATGCCTCATGATGACAACGTCCAAGCACGGCTCCGGCATTGAAATTGAATATTGATCTGACACTCGAATCACCGGATCAGACCAAGCTCAATGTGACTGATGTCCTTGCGTGTCTTAGCACTGTGTCAATAAGTGGAATTGGATCAGCCGGAGCTTAGCGTGAGGTCGGGGAAACCGTCGCCCTCGCAGCGGCGGAGGTGGACGGTGGGTGAAATCACAAGAACGAGGGCGATTAGTGAATCGGTGACCCGGCTGTCAGTGTTTCTACAACGGATCCAGGCTTTATCTTAATTGTTGTCACTGAACGAGTGCCTATGGAAGGAGCTTTGCGGGTCGTACGCCGGGAGGCACGTCGCCCCGATTTCAGTTTTAACACTGCAGGAATGTGGAAGGGAGAGGTCACAGCGCCGCTCCGGTAAGCCTCTGCAGCGTGTCACATGTGCATCAGGTACTTTTAACTTCTCGAGGATCGATGACGGCAGCATCGGGGAGACAACGAATCACCTTGGCTTTGGTAGTGCAGACGTGGGCTGGCGCCAGCCACGGAGCTCTCCCTGGGAAAACCTGTCCAGAGACAGGAAGCGCCGTCCTCCTGGTCCTGTCTCATCGGGTTTGTTTTAATGAAGGTTCAACGAGTAGCGTGGAGAAGCAAAGCAGTCAGTATCTAATGCGGCTGAGCCAAACATGCAGGGATAATCCTCCTCGGTAGATGCGACTGGGAAACAAGTTGTCGCTTTTACTGGCCGTGTCTGCAGCCGAGCCCAGAACAATCCTCGCCGCTCAAACGTACGACAGCACAATGGGTTGTTTGCTTTTGCCCACGTTTTGACCTCACTTACTCCCCGGGAGTCAACTTTCATCTCAAAATAACGTGCTAGGTGGCGTGCCGAAATCTCTGACATACCTCGCTGCTGTTGGACGTGTTTACCGGGGTGAACTTGAGCCCTGCCTGCAGTTGGAGATTACCGCCGTGCGCAAGGTCCACTCGCCCGCCTCAGTGCTATCTCAAACACAAACCTGACGCGTTGACCTTTTGAGGGTAATGCGTTTGAGTGAACGAGTGTTTGCGGTATAAAACAATTCATCTGTTGCATCGCTTCTGAGATGATGGCAGTGGAGAAAACGTGAGGCGTTACAGCCCTGATTGTTACATAAGCTCTCGGCGGTGTGGATATCCTATCATGAGTAGGGTTTAGAAGGGCCCGTATAGATCTTCATTTGCATTTTGATGAGGCACAGTGGAATACAAAAGTCATAAATTACAAATTAGACGGATTAGGGGCGGCAAGTGTGGCTGCTTCTCTGCTAAATCTATTCTTTTAATGGTTCTTAGCAACGGTGCCAACGTGCAAAACCTCCCTTCTCCGTCTGAATGCTAAACTAGGTCATCGTGACTCACTCGTTTCTATCCAAATATTGAATAGCATCTCCACTCTTTTCTCTTTCATCAAGGTCCCTTTTCTTCGGCGGCTCGTCCCCATGAATTGAACATCTCTATCAGGACCGCTAAAGATTTTTTTTTTTTTTTTTTACGAACGCCGCCGTCGCCGTGCGGTGACATCCTGATCAAAGTATTCTTAACGCGCCATGTCGCAGAGACCGTCAAGCAAAAAATAATGACATCAACCCGGCGTGAGTGATACAGCTGGCATGGGTGGCACTATTAAAATGTTGTCGCCCGATGACAACGGTTAGGCTTCATTTAGCAGTCGACAATGCAGCGGTTAGAAACCGTAGACCGAGATGCAAGGCCGGTATCCAAGTATTCATGAGCTTATAATCGGTGTCATTAGTGGCTCGTCCGTGCACAATCACGTTTAATGTTGCATTTAAATAACCACGGAGTAAATCTGGATTACTACTTGATGCGCGAGATTAAATGTCGCCGGTAGATGTGGCAGGAGCTGCATCAGACTCTCTCCTCGCCCATCATTTTGATGGACGGGGCTTCTTAACAGTGTCATTGTGAGGCTTTAGGCTAACTCTTCTCATTAGGATCATCACCGATGAAAAAATTTCACAGCATCGACACAAAATCAAGCATATCACTCAAATTGACGTGCGCTGCATCCATCCATTGTTCCCTGTATGCTGTATGACTGATGAATATCAACTGCTAGTTTTTTTCCTCCCTCATTAAAATGATGAACTGAAAAAGCAAGTAGCTATTTAATGGTCTTGCATTTGTTTGCAGCGATTAAGTTAAGCAGCGAGTTAATGCTAATAATGGAGCGATAATTATAATCTAGTGGCGATAGTTTTTCTGAAACGGTCCATTCCCTGAGTTTGTTTTTTTTATACATTTGATTTTTAGACTTTAACAGCAATAAATAATACATTTAAAGCATGGAAAAATGGTATTGGTTTGAAATAAACAGTTTTTTGGTGTTTATAGTCACACATTAGCAGGGAAAGAAAAAAAAAAAAATTCCGCAAAGGCTAAATCAGTAATCCTTCACATTTCTGCTTTCAGTGTGCATTAGTTAAACAAACAACCGCAATTTGACTTCAAGCAGATGGCCTTTTTTAAAGGGATTTAAACGAAATGCCACCTGGATCTGTTTCTCCCCCGTGGCTGCTCTGTGTGTGTGTGTGTGTGTGTGTGTGTGTGTGTGTGTGTGTGTGTGTGTGTGTGTGTGTGTGTGTGTGTTTGGGCTTTAACTGCCAGCATTGATCACATGCCGAGCTCAAAGGACACTGAAGCAGGTCTGTAAGGATCATCATTTTAGATTGGATTTGATCTTGGAAACAACTCCTTCGCTGCGTTTTCAGTAAGTTGGCAGGCAAAACCACGGATGAATCACCCCTTATGGTTAATGTCGCTTTGACTTCTGAGCTTGTTAGGCTATTAAGCGACATCCTTTATGAAGGTGCTACCCAGCATTTATTACCTAACCACTTGTAAACAAACATTTCCTGACTGACCCGCCCTGACACCGCAAGTGCCTCCTGTAAATAATCTCGTCGGCGTCGCTCAAATTAAATTTGCGCTCACCTCAATATCGAGTCACTCGACTAAGAGAGGGCTTGTATCTCAAATGACCCGTTGAGTCTCGGGTCCATTCACGCGGCCCGCAGCGTCACGATCTCATTAATCATATCAGCTCACACCGTATTGTGGTAACATTAACCTCCACATGGCGGCTTGAACGCTCGTCTATAGACGCGTGACACGGACCGGAATCGCATGGAGATTGAAATTCATAGCCGACCTCATACCGCAGCTATATCGGGCTGGGAGCCCGACAGAGGCTCCCGTCCGATTGTTCGCAGGGGACGGGACCGGTGTTACATATCCGTCTGAGAATGGCGTTAAAAAGGACAATGTCGCGCTTCGGGAAATGGAAAAACAAACGTCAAGACGGTTACAGTGAGGGCAACTTCAGAACAACTCAGTGACTCGGCTGATTCGCTGCGCCGCTAGCATGTTACTGTGACTGCAGGTGTTGTCCTGCCCAGAGACTGGCGTTGGGCCACAAGACTCTGGGTCATGAAAGGAAGAGGGGGAGGAGGAGGAGGAGGAGGATAAGGAGGAGGATTTGGCAGCACTGTGATGTAAATGACTGACGGGAACAGTGGATTTGTAGTGAGCAGATAATGACCATCGGGCTAGAAAAGCACACAGAACAACCAGCCATCGTACTCTTTTAATTTTAACCGTCTCTTTACCCGGTCCTGGAACATCCTGTGCTTAAGGTCCAAGTAAAAATGTCCTGTCCGTGAAAATGCGCGTCGAGAACCGGCGGTGTTTGAGATGAAAGAATGCTTTTGCTGAAGAATGGAAGAGAGGTGGATCGGGAAACCTGACTTTGCTCCGGCATGCACGGCTATGTCCCGGCGCGAGTTCAGCTTTCCTTTGGGGCGAGGAGCTACCAAATGAGAATACCTGCGCTGACACGTGACGCAAAACGGCAAAAAGGAATGACTTCGTTCCTTTCAGGACGAGACATTTAAATTAGCTCCGGGCGCAGAGACCACTGCGGAGAAGTGAAATCTGAAGGTCAAGAGATTATTTATTTCCTGGCTTCACTCTGGAGGATAATCACAGCAGGCCGACTTCACCCTCTTTCAGCGATCGCGGAGGGGATCGAAATTTAAGGCCGCTCGGAAATGATTATCCGCTCGAATTACCCCGCGGTTTTGGTTTGATAGAAATTGTGAGTTTTCTGCGCTCTATGTACGACGCAAAGGCGCTGCTGCCTCAACGAATCACAGGTGTCGAAATAAGGGATCGGTGTCGCCTCCCTTTCCCCACAGCGGCAAGATAGCTCTGCGCTTGGCCCAATTTCCGTTTTAAACATTAATTATGCTTGGTTTAGAAATGAAAAGAAACGACTTGTTTCCTGCTTTACGGTTAATAAAATATTGATAAGGCTAATTGCCCAATTATTTTACCCCTGCGCAGAAAAGTTTGATTTTGAGGCATTAATGCCTCTTTTCATTTGTTGTCAGGAATGTTAATGCACGCTCGGAAGTGTTAACGCCGGAGAACAGCTAATCCGAAAAAAGAAAACATCAATTCAGCAAATGATTTGGAAAGCTCCCAACTTACTGACCCGGAGATTTCAATAATATATGAAGTCGGGCTTTTCTTTCCCGCCGTCCACAAATGAGCAAGTCATTTATCTTAATGGGGAGACGCACTTAGCACAGCTGACGTGGGTTTAACAGGTATTTCTCCAGTCGGCGATGTCTTTTCTTAACGCCAATTTAGATTTCCTTTGGTTGACATTGTTTCGGTCAATGCCGACTCCGCCTCGTGGACCGAATTTCATTTGAACACGAAATCCGGACGTATAAGAGAGAGGAAAATATTTACAGTGGCTTTCGCGGTAGCCTCCTCAGTGGCCGGTCCCCTGGGTAGATGTTCCCCGTGCGGCGCACATCATCCCTCGGGGCCGCCGTGAAAACGACAACATTTGTGTTCTCGTACAAATTTTACAGGCATCCCCTGGGCGCGCACTTGATCCTGCCTTGTGTCCTAAAGTCGTCCCGCTGAGTTTACATCGCTCCCGTGTTTTATCCGGCTCTCTTCGAGGGGAGACACTTTCAGTAGCCTGTATGTTGTTTCCGTCCGAGGCAGCCCTACGCTTTCTTTGTGCCGACCGGAGTTTCCGGAGATTGCTGGGTCTGAGCGATCTGTAATTAGTGCCAACGATAAACAACAGAAGCCCCGCAGAGCGCTGTCATGGGTGGCTGCCCTCACCATGACAATCTGGAGTTTCTCTTTTGTCCCGGGATGTTTCTAATGTGGAGACAGCTGCCCGACCGTCTCGTAGTGAGGTGGGTCTGCATGGAGAAGTTTGAATTCCGGAACGTACAAACCCTACGCGAAGAACCGGTGGATTTTGAGCAGGGACCGCATTAAGAGCCACTTAAGCAACTTGTACCCAGTCGACAGCAGAGCCCCTTTCTGCCCCCTTGCAGGAACATATTTAAATATAGTATCTGATGCCATCTAAATGCGATCCAAGTCATCAGCTCTCAGAACAGCGCAGAAGCTTTTTCTGCCCCGGCTCAAGGATGCACAATCATGACATCATGGCTAACGCGCAGCTATTTGGCTCCCATGCTTATTCTTTGATAAATATTCCAAGCAGCACACGCAGTCGCTTGTCGGAGCCTCCTCCGGTTGCATTTCCCAAAAGATGCTAGAGTCGTGACATAATCTTAAAACAATGGAGACAGAATGTCTGGTTTTATATATTGAGTTAAGCTGACTTGTGATGGAGTAGAGATGTCGTCTTCCTTTTTTTCACATTTTTGTGTCGAATCCAGCCTGGCCAGTACTGTGTTATTGTTTTTGTTTTGGGGGGGGGGGATTCAGTATCAAACTACCTCGAATTCATTCATTGAAAACATCAAAAGTAAAAGCTGTCATTATTCAAAATCAGGGCAGCATTTTTTTTTTAATTTTCGGTAGAATTTCAAGCCACCGTGTCTGAAAGCGAATGAATAAAAAGATACTGCCTTGAATCCTTCATGAATCGTCTTCATTTAAAGCAGTGGTTCTTAACCTAGTTGGAGGAATTGAACCCCGGGCACTTTCATATGCACATTCACCCAACCCTTCTTCGCAGGAAAAATAAATACATTTAAAACACAGGTATATACAGTGGGGCTCCAAAACTGCAGATGTTTCGTTTATGGGTTAAAGAAATATTATTTTCTTTAAAAACCAGAACTCTGCATAAAAAAATAGCTAATGAAAAAATGAATTGCATTCTTTTTAACCCATAAAATATTTATAGTTGATTTTTTTTCATGCACTTTTCAGAGATAAATTAAGTATTTTTTTGTTGGATATATATGGTACTCGGGTTCAAAAATGCAGATTTTCAAATAAAATCCGATATTATGCAAAATTATTATATGGCTTCGATTATTGTAAAGTTTTAACTAGTTTTTGTTTAATTTCCGGTGTTTTGCCGGTGCTAGACTAGAATTGCTCAACCTGGCGTTGCAAATCATGCACGTACACGTTTGTCCGACCACTTTCTATTTTTGCTCGACACATTTTGTACGAAGGGATTCAAATGCTAAGAAAGAAACCGCACGACGTACCGTCACCACAGTCACAATTCGACGACTGATCTATGTATGTATGTATACATATGTTTGTATGTGGAAAACTACATGGTAAAAATGCGACTTTACTTTCTGCTCAAAGGATAAAATTCATCTCATCTTTTTTTCCACAGCTGTTTTTTTTTTTTTCTTTCGTTTTGGCACTGCTAGCGAAATGTGAAATTGATGAATAATTGGATACTTGATTAACTCGTGGTGATATGTTTTTACGGATTCCAGTTGAACTAATAAGGCATCAGTATTCCCCGGTCCGACATCCAATTTTCATCCTCTAACCTCATCTGCATAGTTTGCCGAAGGGCTGCAGCACCACATGTAGAAACATCTGTCTGCTGCAGGATGTTATTACACAGCAAGTGAGATGTGATTCAGAAGCAGCTGCTGAAGGGCCACTTACCTAAAACAAAACAAAAATCACCAAAGGCTTATTCATATGTTATCAATCTGTTTATATTTATAAATGTATACAAAAAAAAAAGCCCCTTCTCACTCCATCTGGGAAAACGTGTCCTAGAGGCCTGGGAGCTTGAGGGTTCTGCCCAGGATCCGAGCTGTTCCTAGGACCGCGCTCTTCTGGACAGAGAAGTCAGTTGTTCTCCCTGGGATGTTGTGGGTTCCTGCTCCACGGCTGGCACCACTCCGCCCTTTACGTGCAAGATCTTGTCCAATGCCTCCTCGAGGCCCTGGTATTTTCTCCGGCTTCTCGCGCTGTTTCTTCCTGTCTCTTCGGACCATTAAACCCAACCCACTCAGGCCGCCTCCTGCTTTTTGTCCCGGTTGGTTCACTGTCATCGGTTTGTCCGTCTACAACTTGAAGTCCCACTGGATCTTGGCTGATGTCTTCCACCTCCATCCACGGCCCAGACGTTCCTGCGTACAACGCTAGCCACCAGGCTCCACTTTTGCCTTCCCTGCTGGCAACTTACTGTCCAAGCGCTGCTCCGAGCCGAGATTGTCTCAGGGGCATCTTTGCACTTGGTCTCGTCTGGTTTGTCAGATCGATGTCGGATTCACAGCTGGCTGACTGGCTGGCTCACTCGGTTACGCCACCGACTTGGTTGAAGAAGAGCCGTGGATCCACCGTTGACTTGGCAAGACTCCTTGCAGTCAGGAAGTCCTCAAGATGAGTGAAACCGCAAGAGATAGAGTCACATCGGTCCCACAAGGTCTGCGTTAGGCTTTGGGGGACCAGGACACCCTGACCACAAGTTGATAGTCGGACTTGTGTTTCCGAGCATTCAAAATATGTATCTGTTTTCGCAATCCGGGGAGTTTGAAGCGCTACAAAAAAATGTTCTCAGCGCAGTGATATTGTAAATTCAGTGTACTCACCAAATATGGATATGCCCACAACACTTGGACCTGCCTGTGTTTCAACCAAATAACCCACCACCGCCTGCCCACTTGCTGCCAATGACCGCGTTGGATCATGTGTCAAAGCCTGAGTCACGTTTAGCAAGTGTACCCTCCTTTAAGCCAAAAAGTAGAAGGAAAAGGGGCATTCAGTGCGAACAGACTCCCCAACTCTAAATCATCGGCTCAAACTGTAGAGCCTCGAGCTTTGCTTCGTACAAACAATGCCTTATATGGCCACTGTATCAAGAGGGTGAAAGCAGAATGCAATTTCTGCAGGAATGAAGTTAGGGCAGGGGAGTTCATGCCTAACTTCTAATGAGTCATGGATTTGAGCTCGTTCTTTGCCAACGTGTCTGACAAAACCTAATCCTTATCGTTTTGCAGCTCCCTCCGATCATTCAGCTCGGTGTCGGTTTTGAAGAGTCTCGAACACCGGTCAAAGAGACTAAACCAAACACGTCAGACAAAAAGTTGCTTTTTTTGTTTTTTGTTTGTGCTGACATCTTAGCAGATTTCTCACCGCCCTTCTTGCTGTTCAGTTTCAACTTCAGGCGTCACCATGTTAGCATGACAAATTACTCCAGTCTATTTCTTGTCTGTTTTTTTTTTTTAATGTAAATGTAAAAGCAACAATGAACTGATTTATTTTCTCTAAAATCCTTTCATTATTAGCCTACATTTGAATAGCTGCAATGTAGCTCACCGCTAACTTCTTGTCTCTCCTTCTGCCCCATCTGCAGGGAAACTGGCTGCAGCCCACAGATCCGAATTAGCTCCCGACACTAATTTCAGACAGATAAAGCACGCCGAGGAAGCACACCGTCTGGCAGGTGAGCGAGCTATTCACGTCTTTGTTTTAGCTCGTCAAAAAAGAAAATTGCAGTGATTGTTGAATTATTCAAATTTCCTCCAAAAGCTCTATCTGGAGAGCGTACAGAATGAGAGGGGGGCCAGAAGGAGCTCAGCTTCAAAGTATGCATTGAATCTGCGTTTTAATTCGTCCACTTTTTGGGTTTGTCTGCTTTTGCTAACGCGCGGTCACATTATCTCTTTTATCAACAACTCACAAATCCAATCTGTTAGATAAAGATACAACTCCTGCCGCTTGCTTCTGTGGCTTTTCATTGAGTTGAACAAAAAGCTCCCTTTGGTTTCCCAAAATATTTTTGTACCTGTACAACATCCTCGCCGAGTAGACAACCTCGCTCTCAGTGAACTCCCGGACATCGATTGGACGACCGTGGAGCATTCGCCGAGATGGGAGCTAAACGGTCTTTCTGCAGATAAAGGGCGACGCCAAGGGCAGTGTAAGAAACCCGGTAAAAAGAAGTGTTTAAGAAGTGCCTTGAAGCTACATTTCAGCTTCGTCAGTCCCTGTCATTCTTGGGAATCCGATATCTCGGGGAAGTGTCAAAGACATGTCATCGAAGATGTTACCACTGAAGGCGGGGTGGTCGGAAAGCACGGACGTGCTTTTCAGTCATTTTCATCTAGGCTACTGTCATAGAGAATAATGATCCAAGTGCGGCCAAAAATAATGCAAATTCCAGCAAAGGCACGCGTTCAGAAACGGTCGTATTTCATGTCGTGATGCGCCCTCCTGTGTGGCGCTACGTGGAAGCCGGACTGCACGCTATCGCATTGCAGTCCAGGACACAATGGGCGCCAGAGACGAAGACCGCCTCGGATTTCTTTCCAAGCTAAAAAGAAAAAAGTGATCATAAGCCGTACTCTTTTTGGGAAACAGCAACTGTAGCTAGCAGGCAAAGTCAGGGGTGAATGTCACTGAAATGAACTGGACTTTGCTCTCTAGATTTCATGTAGGATATGCACATATTCATAAACAATCGGTCTTTCACTTGGAATTCTGGAGAGATACAGATACTCCCATTTTCTCATCTTTTTATGACCAGGAAAGTGATTGTTTTGACTCATGATTCATCTCTCTACTAAATACACTACATTTTATGAATAAAGACGGCAGCGACCATGTTCTGAGTCCCGAATAGTTTATCCGAACACAGATAAACGTGTCGATGAGGTTACTGTCTTGGACTCCAGTTGACGGCAGCTCTAATTTCTTTTTTCCAGCTGATGCTGGGATGTGATGCAATGAGTTGTCATGTGGTGGAGGTACTCATGTCAAACGCCAGGCGTTGTTTTGAGTAGGTTTTGCCGGGATAATTACTCCCACCACTTTGATTCGTGATACGGCTCTGTCGTGTTGCCTCTTTACAGCCCACATACTTGTCATTCAACTTCCCCTATTTTCCCTTGACATTCCTCGGCTTGGCGTCTCCTCCCGGCATACCTGAGCCGCTTTATCAGCCGTTGGATGTACCACCGTTTTCGTTGCTTTTGCTACAAAAACAATGTTTCTGCGGGTTATATACACTTGTATGCACTGCATACACTTGAAGACGATGAAGGTGAAATATTTCATTATCACAGGAGCAAAAATAATACAGCTCCGTCCTTGCTTTCACATGTAAATTTAGTGCTAGCAGGGCTAGTTTCAGCCTTGACTAAATTGTCGTTCTCACCTGTTAGACGTTTACATTTGCTCTCTGTTTATGTTTCTTTGCTCTTCTATTTGTTTGATTTTTATGGCTTGAAACCGGACCCGGGCTCCACAAACTGTAAGGTGTGCTGGTATGACAATAAAAGTTCCTGGAATCCTCGAATCCTTGTTTGTATCACAGCGCAGCAGTCGAAATTTCACTTGCATTAACCGTGGTTGGATTTTAGTATTTTAGTATTCCTACCGTGACTTGTTTTGAGGATTTGATCCAAAAAATGTCATGCGGGCGCTGAGACTTCTCTTGATTCCAATCCCCCAATTAGCAACATAGCAAGACCCGGTATTTTGCTTAATGTGATGGCCCAGGCGATGGCTTCAAAATAATTGGACTTGCCAGGTCTTTGGCTGAGTGCTGGCCAAATAGCCCTCTGTGTTCATAAGCTCCCGCAGACAGGTCCTGTGCCATGATCTTGGGGGATGGGGTAAACTGAGGGGCTGTTTTTGCACATAATTATCCACCCAGTGCTGATTCACTGATAGTGCAGTCATTAACTTGAATGCACTCAAGAGCTCGCAATCATGTGGCACCCTCATCTTTTCCTGATTTCCTCCAGGGACTTTAATTAGTGAGCTTCGAGAGCGGGCTTCTTGGATAATAATTACCCTTGAATGTATAATAGCAGCTGCACTTAGTGTAACTCAGTGCTGGAGCAAAGTTTTAAAAGATGTGCTGTGGTAGAACAGCAAAGATTGCTTCGGGGGAGCGAATCCTACAAGACCGCGTTCCTCCACAATGGAGACCGGCTTTGGAATAAATGCTGGAGATTTCAAAGTAACACAACCACAGTCAGTGGTTGTTTTCACTTTGTGAAGGAATAACTGCGCCGTCATTTTCACCTGAATATAAGCCGCCCCCACTAAATTTGAAAAGAGAAAACAAAATGTACATAAATTGGCCGCACTCGTCGATAAGCCACAAGTATGAGACATTTACACGAAAATATTTCTTTAACTTACTGTTCATGCTTTTTTTTCCCCCAACGCCAGCTACTGGCGACTGGCTAATGGACTTCCAGTGATGCATAATCTCCCCGCTGTGCATGATGGATGGAGTGAATTGGCTGTAATAGATATAGAATTATGTCCCCAATTGTGTTTGAACTATAGGTCCCGAAACAAAAGGGCCGTGGAAATCGTATCCGATGTCCGAAACGGACCTGCCAGTAATCGCGGCGCTGGGATTTGAACTCAAGGCCTGCCAATTATGAACGTAATTTTCAGATTATTGAGCGCACCTGAAGAAAAGCTGCAGCCACTAAATTTGAAAAAGGAAAAAAAAAAGTGCATACATTGATCGTACTTGTCGTTATGAATAGCGAGTGTCTGCTTTGTAACATGAGATTTTTACACGGAAAGATTTTTTTTAACTTCATTAAATACGCACCGTTCATTTTCTACCCTTTTTCCAAACGATGCCTGTAGCGTGTCTGCGGTAAAGGAAATAAAAATAGACAATACAGTAGCCTCGCAGGAAATGTCATTGATCGCTATCTTCATCTTTATCTTGCGCGCTAAAGTGCTTTTCTTCGGCGTGGGAATTTAACAGCCTCTGAATTCCTCCATCACACACTTCCTAAATCTTTCTTTGAATGCAGCTCAGTGTCAAGGCTAAATATTTTGGCGGGGTGAAGCTCGCTGGTCCGTAAATATCCAGAAATTAGCCGCATCATTGTAGGACTTCGTCGTTGATCAGCTCTCAGCCCCTTCTTGTTTGCAGTACTGATGGACTGGCTGACAGATGAGGTGAGACAGGAACCTCCATGGAGCATGATGTTTGCAGATGATATTGTGGTCTGTAGTAAGAGCAGGGAGCAGGTGGAGGAACATGTAGAGAAATGGAGGTTTGCTCTGGAAAGGAGAGGAATGCAGACAGAATATATGTGTGTGAACGAGAGGAACGGTGGAACGCTGAGGCTGCAGGGAGTGGAGATCAAGAAGGTGGAGGAGTTCAAGTCCTTAGGGTCAACAGTCCAGAGCAACGGAGAGTGTGGAGAAGAGGTGGAGAAACGGGTTGCAGCAGGTTGGAACGGGGGGAGAAAAGTGTCAGGGGCTCTATGAGATAGAAGAACATCAGCCAGAAGGAAAGGAAAGGTGGAGGAGACATTGGTGAGAGCAGAGATGATGGATGGTTTGGAGAAAAGACAGGAGGCAGAGCTGGAGGTGGCAGAGATGAAGATGTGGAGGTTCTCTTTGGGAGTGACCAGGATGGAGAGGATCAGGAATGACATGCTAGATGTTTTGGAGAGAAGCTCAGAGATGGTTTAGGTCATGGGCAGAGGAGGGAGAGTGAAGATATTGGAATTGGAGGTCTAGATGAAGACCAGAGAGAAGATGTATGGAGGTGGTGAGTGAGGACACGAAGAGAGGAGGATCCAGAGAACAGGGTGAGATGGAGAAGGTGGATTGGCTGTGGAGACCCTGAAGGGAGAAGAACCAAAGGAAAGAAGAAGATTGTTGTGAAAAAGTAGTGGCTAAAAGTCCGGAAATGACGGTAAAAGTTGCTTTCTTGAAGAGGGGAGCCAATCAGATGCCGGATAAACATGAACATGCTAGTTTGGAAGTGCTAACAGGTTGCTACAAACAAGAGGTTCGTCCATCCATCAAGTGAGGTCCTTTTTGTCGACATTTGCAGTCGAACGTTGACCCAATTCAACGGCTGCACCGCTGCCGGGGCTGAACTTTGATTTTTATGCATTCTAAGGGCAAATTTTGCATGACAGAGAAGTAGTTCATGGCCAAACTCAAGTCTGAGGGTTTCAGGACCTCCCTGATGAAGACTTCAAGCTGACCTTTGTTCAGTTTTCATTTTTTTAATTCCTGTTGATGTTTCTGTTGATCATACATTCTGGACTCTGATTAATAGTCTGTTATCGTACAGGGAGAAAAACAGTTGAGGTCTCCTCCTGAAGTCTGGGAGGCTTCTCACTCATCCAGGCCACGATCTGTCCTGGTGAAATCTCCTAACTGGAGAAGAATGAGAGTTGAAACGTCTTCGAGGGGAAACGTCACGATGTCCCTGAGCCGTGATGATCTCTCACAACGGTGTCCTGCCGTTGACTTTGCAAAGGCCGGCGAACGGCGCTGCGAATCCTCCCAAAGCTCGCAAGGACATTCAGCCCGGTCCTGCAGCGGGGAGCTGGTTTGTATGATAATGCCTCTGGACAAAACCTGATGCACCTTCAGGCATTCCCTCTTCCGTGCAGCTGCTGGTCATGTTGGACCTGTCCTGCCCGAGATAAGCGCCTCTAATTGGTCCTGTTGTTGCTAAAACCCATCGAAAGTCGTAAAGAACTGGAGGAGGGCCAGACGGATCGACTGATCGGAGTATGATTTGAACTTGGCCGGTTATCTGCCTGCCAGGCAATAAAGTGAAGGCCAGAAACGAGGGAAATTAAATATTTAACCAGAGCTGTAAAGGCTTTCACAGCGAGCAGCCTGCCCGGATTTTCACCCACCAAAATAGGATTGACTGATCGATATGGGTCAGTAAACTGACACTAATCTAAATCTAAGTAGCTTTTCAACCTTGAAAATTCTAGAAAGCCATAAAAAACAAACCCAACATAATCCTTTTTTTTTTTTTTTAAGAAAAAAACACTGCAGCTTTTTTTTTTTTTTTTTTCCTAAAAGCTTTTTTGAAATAACATCAAACCTATTTTGATTCCCCCCCCCCCCCCCCACTGACGGCCCACTCTCCCAATCAGCTGCCCAAAAATCCGCCCCCAAAAGGGAA
>CAAKHD010000478.1:1195-15116 GCA_901007705.1 Fistularia tabacaria
TCATTAAACACACACACGCACACAAACAGACACACACACACACACACTCCTTGATATAAAAATGCTGTTATCAAACACATGCCTGTGCATACAATTGTAAACGCACACACACACACACACACACACACACACACACACACACACACACACACCTGAGTTAATCAGGTAATTTCTTGTTCGGGATCAGTTTCATCCATGGATCCCTCGTCTGTCAAGGTGCAGGATGTGCTTCTTTCCTCCTGGTTGTGGAAGAAGAGGAGGTGATGGCTGGAGCTCGGGGGAACACGGAGGGCCGGGTCATGGACCAAACCATCTCTGACATAAAAAATAAGGAGATATATTAAAGAGCACGTTCCAGCGGAGAGGAGATGAGAGGAAAGAGGAGGACGCACATGAAATAATCCCACATTCGCTTATCAGGAGCAGGCGTGGCTGCATCTGTTCACACGCCGCCTTCAGCCTCTCCACTGGACCCCTGCATGTGTTTGGACTGCGGGAGGAACCCGGAGAACCCTGAGGAACCCCACACAGACCCGCGGAGAACATGGAGACTCCACACAGGAAGGAACCCTGTGGGAATCTGACCTGGGACCTTCTGGCTGGGAGGCGGAGGAGTCACACAAAACCAGCGGGACTCGGATGCATCGGCAAACGAGCTCTTGAAGGAGAAACGTGTCATTCTGATTGGACAAATGAAACACAGCAGAAGGTTTTTCAAGGTTTATTCTTCATCTCCAGCATGTTGACCATGAGGTTTTTACTCCCGATAGAGCTTCTCTGGACATACTGATATGGCATGGAGATCCATGATGTCCTGAGACAAATGCTGGAATACATTCTAGATGGCGCTAGGTACTTCTTTCCAGTTTATACAACCCAAATGAAAGGACATGAGGTACAGATATGTTTAAATGCATGTGCCGAGACGCCGCCCTCCAGTCAGGAGGTCACATGACCGCCATCAAACAGGGCGTTTTAAAGGTCAAACCAACAATCTTTCCTGTCAAAGTCCTGAAATGTTTGAAGTCACAGGCATGGTTTGGACAAATCAGACTTTATGGACTAATATATTCACACAGACTTTATAACAGTGGCGAGAAGAGAGAACATTCATGGATGTTGGACTCACTGACGCATTCCAACATAAACAGGAAAGCAGCAGAGTCACTTCCTATCAAAGGAAAACTTGTCTCATCCTTTTATTCAGGTTTTGACCCGAACGTGCGCGGCGTGCATTCGACGTGCGCTACCGTCGGCGTCGCAGCATGCTAGCACGCGTTCGCTTCGGACGCGAACCCTCTCCATGAAAAGGCGTTCGCTCCCGCTGAACCGAACTTGGCCGGGCGGTTCGGCCGAGTCTGACGGAAGTCCGAAGTGGACCTGCAGGACCTGAGCCGTGGCAGAGGTCTGTGCGGGTCTCAGCCAAACTCAACCAACGGCCTCCTCCTGCTTTTCACAATCTGCGCCTTCGCCTCACATTTGCGTCTTCAGATTCCGCCTCAGGTGAGACCCTGGAATTCCCACCTTTGTCCCCCAAACCACATTCAGCCATGACCGTAGCGACCCCATTCAACCAGGCTGCTGCACAACAGCACAATCATTGACGCTGCCTTTCAGGTCAGTCTGAAACCCGTCAGTCACCTCCCGCAGACTCCACCCAGCCTGATAGAGCTTCTCTCACAGCCTGAGAGAAGCCTCAGTCCAGCTGGCAACAGAAGATCTGAAAACGCCAGAGGAAGCCTCTTTTACGCGGAGAGAAAAATCGGCAAGGCGAATTGGCCTATCGTGAAGATTTGGAAAATAAAACGTTTGCAATGAGCCGTCAATCTAAAGAAAACACAGTTGGAACGTGGAGGACATTTAAACCAACTTCATCACGACGGGCCGCTTCGGTGAAAAAAATCATCCTTTAAAAGTGAAAGAAATAGACGGAGCCTTTTTACTGCGATGAATGTGGACTGATATGCCTGAGTGTGTGAGTCCGGCCCTGAGCTTCACCCCCAAATACAACACGACAATAATTAGAACGACAAAGATAACAAGGGTACATGTGGAATATTCAACAGACACCTGTCATAGCAAGCTCTGAAAACTAGTAGACGACTTATCTTCTTCTTGACCTGACGAGGTTCTGTCAGTTCCTGTTCCTGTGTGAGGAGCCTTCTGGACGTAAAAGGACGCGATCAAGACGATCCCCTGTTCTTCGGAGTGACGCAGACATTCGGCTCTTGTTGCTTTACATTATGTACGCTTGAAAATAGCCTTTTGGTTTTTTTAACGGAAGCCTCCATTCGACGAATGAGAGCACAAGGTCTTAAATCCAGAATCGACATTCGGTGAAAATTGGAGAGGCAGCGCAAACTCCCATTGAGCTGCTGGGACACATGCAGGGCGAAGAAAGCACCCTGGAGAAGGACAGCAACGGCACGGTACACAACCGTCCAAACACAGAGTTGTTTGCATCGTGCTGCCTCCGAAACAAGCAAGCTGACATTACTAAACTTAGCAAGACTGTCATATTTAGAAGCTAAAAAGTCAATGAAGATCATGAAATGAGCTTAAACACAACTCTTCCACACGGAGAGAGTGGACAGAATGGATGCTGCCCAAGAGCCCCTCGCCTGAATTCAACCTCCGTCCACGGCCTGCTCCGATTCAGGGTCCTTTTGAAAACCGCTCGACACATTTCAGCCCGACTTCGGCGCCCGGGAAGGAGGACATGTTCAGCTGCATCGAAATCAGATGCAGCTGAACAGCTCTAAAGCTGATTGAGGACATCCCAAACTTTTTAAAGTGTTTTCAAAGCGCTTTACACAGATGGCCCTCACAGCTGCAGCCCGGGGTTCCTAAGGACTTAAGGCCGTGGGACACTCCTGCACGCAGACGGGAGGAGCCGGGTATCGAACCGGCAGCCTCTCCAATGGAGGGACGCACTCTTCCGGCGGAGCCAAAACTGCGGCCTGACAAACAACAACCTGCAAGTCAGCTGCCCGTCTTCAGGGCCTTCCCACCCTGCAGATCCCTGCAGATCCCTGCAGATCCCTGCAGCGTGGAGGGCAGGCAGGGCAGGACACGCTGCACTCTGGCAGCTTTGAGTCCGTGTCTGTTTATTTTTGCCAGCGTCAGAACATGGACGATCATGACGCTGCATTCCCACCAAGTTGTCACAATGTCAAATCGATCATTTTCTTTTCCATCCTTTCCATCGGGAGCTGAACGGCCCCACGGGACAGAGGGGGGACTGAGAGGAGGAAACTTCTGTGGAGGCAAGTCGGCATTCGGTTGCAAAATGCTAAGCTGAAGCCAAGAGCTGTGCGTGGTTTGAGGTGTCTGATTTCTACCTGCTCTCCATGTGAGATGAGCAGGACAATGAGCCTCCTGTATTTACTGGCGTATGAAGTATCTGGGGGCGGAAAGAAGCCCCTCCTGCTCTTAGCAACCGTGGATTGAATATTCGACAGCTTTATGAAAATCCAGCCCCCTGACGGCACGAGCTGACTCAGAGGAATGATTTTGTGCTAATTGCTGCTGGGGTGCCGTTCTCACTGGCTGTCGTTCTTTATGAAGCGGTTCAAGATGTTAAAAAGGTCTCCTCTGACATAGTTCAGACTATTTCTACCCTTTAGATGTTCAACACACTGCTGGTTCCAGGAATGTGGTGCCAGATTCAGTTCCTCAAAGTAAACATCTCTGTCTCTTCAGACGAGCACCATGTCATCTGGATCATCGCGGAGGGCTCGGTGAGCGAGCTCCTCTTTGGAGGAGAGGCTTCACACCCTTTTCGAGACAGCTTGTAGTTAGCATTATGCTAGCCCCTTGTTATGATACCATGGGCTTCGTCTGCTTGGGGATATCCCATGATGCACCTCTCCCACTCCCATCCTGTCTGCGTGGCCCTTCAGAAGCCAGACTGCGTCTCCATATCTGGAGTGTCTGGGCTTCCTGCCGCTGCCGTTTCCTGGATGTTTTCAGTGAAGCATCCAGGAAACGTGGGCGGGACGAACTTTGCCGTTGAACGCGTCTTCGTACGATCTCCGGTTGAGTCTTCTTCTACGTTGCATCATTATTTGTCGCACACCGATAATCACGACGACTGCAGCGACGTCTTTATCTTAGCTTAGTATTAGCGGTAGATGGTTTGTGCCTGTCCCCCCCGACCCTCAAACCCCTCTCTCTTGATTGCCGGTCGAGGCAGAAGGCCGCCCAGTCCGCTGGCCAGCCTTTCCTCGCCGCTGTCTGCTCCTGGGAGAACGCTAGGTTTCAGTAGGTCACCTCGAAGGGTGTGAGGTTGCTTCCGGAGTCCTCAGACGACCGGCTTGGGCTCTGGTGCCGCACAAAGGAATCTGACTTGACTTGATATGTGTGATAATATGAGATAAATACATTTTATCAATAAGCAAAAGAGTTATATGAGTGGACATTGTTTTCTAATCTTACTCAACAAATGTCCCATTTTAAACTACGTCTCATTTGAAGCGGATCAGTCAATGGAGAGTGAGTACACTGGTGTGTACTGGCCTCATCTGACTGCACCCTGAGATGCGAGAGCCTCACACACACACACACACACACACACACACGCACACGATGTAGAAATGTGAGTTATTTCTCAGAGCCTGTGTTAGTGTCAGGAAATCAGCTGAGTGGTAAATGGAGACTCCTGTTTCTGGCTCTTCCTTTTGTTGGAAGAAAACAGTCCAGCTTTGAGGAAACACAACGGGCTTTGTGTGTTTTGAGCGTGAAGTATCAAGTGCCTGCTCAACCAACATGTAGCATCTGTAGGAACTCTGAGGTTATCAGTGGTGTTTGGCCTCCGACCCGACTTCCTACTGACTGCGTTTCTGAATTAAATGTCTTGACGCTTTGATTTTGATGTGTTTTTTTGGATCCGTATTTTGCGTATGTGCGAGTGCTTGTTGGGTGTTGAATAGGGCGGCCAAAATAAAATGTTTTCTTTCTCCTTCTCATGTGGAGTCTCTACAGTCACTGAGTCGGATGCAGATGCTCGTCTGATCCCGGCGCGAGAAGGACGAACACGCCACGTCTGGACGTCCAGGCGTCAGGAACGCCAGACTCCTCCTGTGAGCTGTGGGTTGGGGCCGGCTCTCCGCCAAGCTTCAGCCCTGAAGCTTCGTGAGAGCGGCATGAAAGGACGCCTGGCTGTTTGTACGGCCAACGTGATGCTATTTACACAGCACTGCAGCCGCGGGATCTGGACTCTTCCCTGCACGTGGATGACGGTCTGCGCTGGGCCTCGGCGTGAGATGGTCAGTGTTTGTCTGATGGCCGCGTTTCAAGAACGGCGGGCGTAAAAGGTCGATACACACTTGACATTAAAAAGCAAACCGCCGCGTCCGTTTGGCTTCCACCAGTTTCTTGAGTAGAGAATTCATCGCCTTCACGTTTCTTGAGCCGCGGGTTCTGTGAGGGACCTCGTTGCGCCGATGCAGCCGGACGGCAAGATTGCGAATCTTTTCCGGTGCGACGGGACGACTGCGCCTTTGCACGGATACTTGGGCTGCGCTGTCAGTTCGCGCACGGGGAGAGGCTGAGCTTCAGCAGCCCCTCCGTGTGCATCTTGTAGAGGAGCTTGAACTCGGCGGGAAGCTGATGGGACTCCCGCCATTTGGTGGTGAACTTGGTGCCCTTCTTGTCGTAGTAGTGATACGGCAGCTCCTTGCCCGTGTTGGGGTCCCAGCCGAAGGGCCAGAAACCATACAGGTGGATCTGGTCGCACATGGAGGAAGCCAGTGTGTACATCAGGATGCCGGTGCTCAGCCGCTTCGGCGACAGCTGCTTGGTTTTCCAGTAGCTGTTGGGTACAAATAAGGCGAGAGGTTCGGTTAGTGTCCTGTTTTTTCCCCACACTCGGTTTCTATCACATGCAAAATGAATGGCAAGGATGAGACACTCGAGTTTGTCGGCTACATCTCACACAGGATTCTAGCTTCCTGCACTGTGGGTAATGGATGCTAATGAACCCTGACCTGGAGTGGCTATGACACACACCACCCAGCAGGTACTAAAACCCCAAATCATCAGCTGTGATTATCAGATGGATATTTCTGCTATCAATGCACTTGATGCATTTGAGCCCACGGTGCAATTTTCATGTAACGAGCTCTTCATTGACTTTGGATGGTATGATGACATGTTCGGTACATTACATTCGGTAGAAAAAGGGAAAATGCCAGGATTGCTTGGCTCCTGTACGAAGACGTGCGACTGTAATACAGCACATGCTGAAAACTGAATGTTTGCAAACAGCATGAGCGGCCCTTTAAGAATAAGCACAGCCTTTAAGAAGGAGGACAGCACTCAGGCCGGCTGCCGCTAGGAAAGGCCATGGCTTCGGACTGGAAATGAGGAGCCGCTGTCGGCGCTTCCTCGAGCCGGGGGGAACTCGGCGAAAAGAAGGCCTTTTGACAAAAGCGCCTCCACGCCTGCCCGCCGCGCTGAAAGCAGTCTGAGCTTCTTAAGCCCGGTAATTCTTCCAGAGCAGGTAGACTTAATAGCGCCGTGAAGATTAGGCAACCGAGAGATTGTCCCACTCTGCTTGGGCGACGCCGAGCCAGACGTAAATCCCCCCTTCAGCGCCGCGGCCGCTCGGCGCCGTACCTGCCGCTAAGTCGCTGTTTACTTATAATCTGACCATGAAGCCCAAATCTCTTCTTCACCACAGCTTAACATAATAGAACCACATGTTAGGTTGAGATAGAGTGACGTTTAAAACAAAGACCCACCGCCTCGCTTGCGTGTTGGTGCGCGTCAGAGTGTCCTGTACGATGCCAGCCTTGCACAGGGAGTGAACCCGCTTTCAGGAGGTTATGACTATTTCAAACACGCCATTTCACGTGGGCGCGGTTGTATTTCTGGAGCCCTTTTTATCTGGTCATTCTCGGAATTGATCGCCCCAAAGTAATCAGATACATTTACGCCGGTAAAGTCATCAGTGAGTAAACTGGAACACGGGTTGGCCGGTACCCGACCGTTGTCAGGCCGTTCTGTTAGCATCTCGCTGGAGACCCTCAGTTGTTGCTCTCGAATGTTTGGACAGCGCCGGCCTGCCAAGCACCGAAATTACCCTCAATATTCAGCGAGCGGTCGGACGACTTCCTGCAGCATGGCTGCGTGGATGTTAGCCGATGTCCATCTTTCAACGCATCATCTCAAAGACTTTATCACAATTTACTGATTCTACGTCATCTTTGAGGGCACAAACTTCGATGCTTTATGAATATTCTATCCGTTAGCTTCATGTTGCACCGTCATTCTTTGCCTCTGCGCCGCCACGGGACACCGGATATCACGACAGAGGAAACGCGAGCCTCTCTGCGGTTTCAGTTCCAGACGGACGGACGGACGGACGGAGGCGGCTGAGCCTTCAAGGAGGTCCTCCTCGGTCGCTGCTTTCTAGGCTGGAGATCACCTTTGAGCTGCAGTCGCGAGCCGGATTCTAGTGTGTGTTGGTACATCACATGATTCTACCACAGTGTCAAGTGTCTGTCTCACCGGATTCGGTCTTACTTGTTAACATACTGCATGATGTTCCCGGGCCAGGCCAGCTGCACCTTCAGCTGACCGCGGTGCTCCACGAAGAAATCGACCAGCGTCCTGGTCACTGTGGCCGAGGTGTGGAAGAAAAAGGCGGGGATCCACAAGATGGCTCCGTCCAGCTTCTTCAGGCTCAGGAAGAAGTTGTTCCTGTCCTGCACGGTCAGTAAGTTGTTGTAGTATTTCTCCAGGATGCTGGGGTTGAACGTGGTCATGTTGGTCCGCCGCCCCACGTCCCTCTTGAAGGCCTCGGTCGGTGCGAAGTTGCAGCGGAAGACGTAATCGAATTTCTCGATTTGGGCGCCGCAGTGAGATCCGGTGAGGATGCCGCTGTTACCGATCACGGCGCAGACATTGTAGTGCTTGCCGAGGACGGGCGAGGCCTCCGGGAGCAGCGAGCGGAAGTTCTCGCCGACGGAGAACACGTACTTGTGGCTGGAGTAGTCGTAATGCATCAGCTGTCCGATGCGGACCGACCCCCGCGTCAGAGTGAAGTTGCCCGGGATGTTAATGTACTGGGAGATCTCCGTCCTGCGAAACAAAAACAGGCACAGAAAATAACGAGTCACGGCACAGCGTCGGGAACCGAGGAACGATTTATTCATGCGGCGCTCGGAAGGAAAGCTCGCAGCTGATGGAGGCATCAGTGCGAGTCAGAGGAGTGTCACCGCAATCATGGAAATGGGGATTACTGAGGATTTAAACCCGGAACGATTTATTCATCCCTTCGTTCATTATCTGCACCGCTTATCCGGCGGTCAGAGTCGTGGAGGCCGGAGCCTGTCCTCCAAGCGGGTCCACCCTGGACCAGGACACGTCTGGAGACACGCCACCAGTCACCCTCTCGTCCACACGGCCGGACAATTCAGTGATCTCCGCCGAACCTTCTGCGTGTGTTTGGACTGCGGGAGGAACCCGGAGAACCCTGAGGAACCCCGCGCAGACCCGGGGAGAACATGGAGACTCCACACAGGAAGGGACCCTGTGGGAATCCAAGTGGGGACCTTCTGGCTGGGAGGCCGCCGTGCTCCCCGGCTCTGATTTGCGGAGACGACAAACCGGTTTCATCAGCCGAACTGAGAAGAATGATGGGGATGAAGCAGGAGCTCGTCCAGCAGAGCCGACTGCAGATGTCATAAATGCACAGAATGACCTGGAGCTGCAGAACGCTGACTCAGCTGTACTGAATGATCTTTTCGCCGCCCTCCTTCCCTGCGCCGCTCACGGGTAAAATGTCCGACGATCCTTTCGGCACCTTCGACGTTGACGCTTCGTCCCCCCTCTATCTCGTCCATCCAGAGCATTCATGAGTTGATAAGTGTGGAAACGCAAATGAGAAAAATAACCTCACCGCACGCTTTCTGTTCTCCTTCTCCACGGAGAGGTTCCTCCCCTCTGCCGGGGCAGATGGTCTGAGGAATCCTGCCTCCAGGTTCATGAAGCACACGTTCCAGTGATAATGAAGCCTTCAAACAGGCTCCTGAAGCTCTATGCAGGCATGAGCTGCTCTGGAGGAAGACTGGCTGGATTCCGCCAGGGACCTTGGTTCCCCGTATCCATGGAGACGTACTCCATGTCCTGCTTGTCCTGCCCATTTCCACATTGTTTTGCCACAAACACCACTCTCATGTCGCCGGACGACCGGAAGGCAGCGGAAGTTTTGCATCTTTGCCCACACGTGAGGCCCCACATGCGGCCCACCGGCCACCGGTCCGGGGCGAACCCGCCTGGAGCCCAGTGACAGCTGGGATCGGCTCCTCGAACCGATGGACCGTTCCTGCGGTGTCTTTCGACTCCATTGGCTTCATCATTGCCAGACTCTTATTCCGGAACCGTCGTCTGCCACGCTCGCTCGTTCCTCTCAGCCCATTTACTGGTCTAAGCAGCCGGCAGTGCCGTGAGGCCGTGGAAACGATCCCCGCTTGAGGGAAATATTTAAAGAATTGAAGCATTTTAGACGGCGTTATCGCCCCTGTAAGTGCTGAAAGGGTCTGAGCGCTCAGTGCTTTAAACGCTGAACGCGGTGTGTGTGTGTGTGTGTGTCTGTGTGTGTGTGTGTGTGTGTGTGTGTGTGTGCGCGTGTGTGTGTGTGTGCGTGTGTGTGTGTGTGTGTGTGCGCGTGTGTGTGTAACCTACCTCTGCTGTAGAAAAGCAGTGCTGTTGTACCTCCACTTAGAGGAGTTCTGCAGGTCCTCGCCAAGAGAGCTGGTCAGGAGGGTGAAAGCTGGATCCAGAGACTTCATGGTCAGCTGGGAGCTGCGGGGGGACGAGAGCACGTCGGTCACCAGCTTTCCAAACCATTCCAGCTTCATTTGGCCGGGAAACACGAGCGGTTAGAGGGTCAAACGCGCAGGCAGAACGGCACTTTCGCAACTCAGGCCACAAGACCAGGAAGTGTGAAAGCAAAAAGAAAAAAAAGGATCATGCAAAAGTTGTCTGCTTGTTCTCCCTGTGTCCAATGGGATGAATGGCTGGATTATCCGTACGAGGTGTCAGATGACGGGGAGAATGGCGGTCAGGTGGACCTGACAGCTGTGTGTTGGGTGCCCGTAGACGTTGAGGCTCAGAGCCCTGAGAGTGAAGCGTGTCGACGTAATGAGCAAAAAAACACAATCACATGCGAAAGGTGAACAGACCGGGAGCAGCTGATGGTTCTGTCTTACGTCAACGCTCCCGTTCAATATCCATGCTGGAGACCGACCTTCTTCAAATAATTGCTGAAGTCATTGTTTGACAAAAATGATGTTTTTGCCCGAATCAACGTCTAATTCGCCTTATTGAAGATATGGCTCGGTTTTTTGTGTTTTCTCAAAAGCTTGGCGATTTTACAAAGTCGCAGATCTACTCCGGACATGCCGGCACCATATTCACCTCAGGTCCGGTTTGGGAGGTGGCTTCTCCCTGCGGGGAGAACGTGAAAGACAAACACAAAGCACACTCATTAACAGCTCAGGCACGTGGCTGACAGAAAGGGGAGCGTCGCATCCTGCAGACGGCAGAACTCCGCCGGTGAGAAGCTACTCACGCTCGCTTTCGGCATGAAAAGCACAGCAAGCAAACAAATCAAAACCTCAAGTTCATGTCCTTCAACGTCATGGATTCCAAAGGCAGATTCCAGTCAGCCAAAGGATGAAGTTCAGACTGAAAGGACGACCGTCAACACAGGAGTCGACCTCATGAGTCCCCTACGGCACGAATGTCAAACTCGTGTTCACCGAGGGCCACATCGGCACCAAAGGGCCTCCTGGAACGCGAACAGGAGAAATGTAACCAAATGTACCGTCAAATAAATGTAACGGCTGCTTAATGTTAAATAACTGTGAATCTATTTTCAAATCCAGAATGTTCCATTTGCATTTGCAAAGATGGAAAACAACGATGTTTACTAGTTGCTGTGTTAGAACGTCGATCCTTTGGATTGAAGTCTTCATCCACAGTGAAGCTCGCTGTCACTGCTGCAGTGTTTTTATGAACACGTTCTGCTGCCGTCCTGGTTTGGCTTTTCATTCTTGGACAATCTGTAGTTTTCCTGGAAGGCTAACTTTAGCATTCTTAGCTGCGTGTTCGGTGTCAGAATGCAGACGCATATTGAAGTATTTGCCGCGTAACATCAATGACGGAGTGTTTTTTGTGTTCTCCTTCCCGTCTTCGTTGAAAGATTCTTCCATCTGCCTTGACTTTTCTCTTCCTGGACATTTAGGGATCATTTGTATTTCTCAGTTCCACCTGTTGAAAATGGCACCGATGTGGAGCCGATGCCTTCACTTCAGGGTTCACGTGATCAGCATGAATTGTGGGAGGTGTAGTTTATGGTCAATGCACGTGCTTGACTGATTTATTTTCAGACAATCAGGCCTTTTAAGACGTTCTGATGGGCCACATAAAATGACGTGACAGGCCTCATTTGGCCCGCGGGCCTTGAGTTTGACCCGCGTCCTCGGTATTTAAAACCGCGACCCATCTGTCCATTCACGTTCGGCCGCTTATCTCCGGTGTGGTCTCGGGGCAGCTGAGCGGAGCCCCGGACCTCCTTTACCCGGCTCTTCCCGGGAATCCCCGGGTGTCCCCGCCCAGCGCGCCCCGGCTCCTCCCCGGCTCCTCCCGGCTCACCAGGGACTCATCCAGCTCCTCTTGATGTGGAGCAACGGTGGCTGGGCTCCGAGGCTCTCCCAGGTGACCGAGCTCCTCCACACTCAGCCGCTCGTGTCCGTTATCTGCTTCTTTCCCTGGTCGCGACCCGCAGCTCGTGACCAGAAAGGAGGGAGGGAATGCGGATGCGCCGATAAATCTTCAGCACCACGGACTGATGCGGAGTCTCCATCACCGCCGACACCACACGCATCCGCCTGAACATCTCTGGCTCTGACCGTGCTGGACTCTGGAGCTCCTCCGCCTGGGGCAGTGGAGGCCACGCCACCCTCTCCCGTTCATGCCGTAATGCTTCAATATCGCCTGGATCTCATTTTTTCTTTTTGGAAGAAACGGCGTGAATAATATCGACCGACAGGTCCAAGTGTTTCGATGATCTCCCTGAACTGCTTGGCCGCCTGCAGAACCCCGTTAGCCGTTAGCCGTTAGCCGTTAGCCGTTAGCTAACGCCGCACTTATTTTGGCCAAAAGATGGATGTTCCTCTGCGAGCCCCGGACAGTCTCTGAGGCGAAGCCGGCCAGAGGAGCTCGGCCTCCGGCGATCCACTTCTTCCGTCCGTTTGGTCGTGAGAGAACGGCTGACCGGTGAGCACAGGAGCATTTACATATGGAGCTGAGCGGCTTTCTGAGTTCCACCGATCACCGAGCGGTTCCGACGGAGGCGTGAGAAGACCCTTTCCTCGGGGAAGGAGCTGGGATGGTTGTCGGAGCTGAGGGCCCCCGTTCCTCCGCTGGGCCAATGCATGAAGGAACGGCCTCGTTCCTGAGAAGCTTCAAGGAGCCGCACGCAGTTCCTGCAGTTAGAAGATAACTTGTGACTCACGTCAACATCATTTGGTTGCACCGCGTTGCACCGGAACTTTCCGTGTGTTTGAATGCGAGGCGAGCGAGGCGGCTGCATCCTGTCACTCAACCACATTCAGTTCCCCTCAACAAATGCTCTCGTTGAGCTTGTATTGTCACGTGAATCAAGTCTCGGCTGTGGATTCACATCCATTCGAGCCGAAGCAAGAATTTGTCTTGACAAAGAAAAACACATGTTGCCGATTGTTTCGAAACATTGCTTCCTGCTCTGTCTCAGATTGTGCCAGGCTCTAAAATGCGTATTTTCTTTGAGCGGAGTTTGGGTTGATCGCTCGAAAACCCGCTGAAGACAACACGTCTGGAAACCGCTTTCCTGGGCCGGCGGAGTTTCCCCCTCAGAACGCTGATCTCCTCCACATCTAACTCACTGTGAGCGTAACCTTGGCCCGCGGCGACAGCGAGCGGGACGATAACGATTCCAGGCGGGGGGGAAATTAATGCGGCCCCCGTGCAGTAAATCAAGCCCAAGGACGGCTCCGGAAACTTCATCAGACGGATGCCATTTTAGCATCGCACTCCGGACCTGACCCAACACACCTCGCACGAAAAGATTTACAGAGAGATTTCCCATTAACTCGCACAACAATGACCCCTCCTCCTCCTCCTCCTCCTCCTCCTCCTCCTTCTCCTCTTCCTCCTCCTCCTCCTCCTTACCCCCCCACCCCCGCCACCCCGCTAAAGCCTGCTAGAAACTTCCAGGGCGCTTTCCCAGTGTCAGCTGTAATCCTGAGCGGTGAGAATGCAATCAATCCGAGCACAGCTTTAAACAAGCCTCACGGAAAACAGACACACCAACAAACCTCTGTGTGTCCTGGAAATGACCATTACCCGGTTAAAATGCACTGTTATTAGTCTCAAGTTGAATGACGGCCCCTGAACCTCGACTCACTGCAGCGGCTTTCGGCCGCTCCCGTCGCTGTTCCCGGTCGGCGCATCTGGGAAAGGCGAGAATTACAACGCCTTGAGAGCCGGCCGAGGGAAAGACTTCCGGCTCCTCTGCAATGTCCTTCACGCTCCAGCTGAACCGAGCGTCCTTCAAGCCGGACTTAGAGCCCAGGTTTTATAGGGCTGTCATTTTGCTCGAGCAATTGAGTGAAGAAAGATGTTTTTTTTCTTCTTGGCCGCCTGCAAACATCACGCCTGGCGTTGCAATGAGATTTCCCAGGCCGGAGTCTTGTAAATAGAGCGGCCCTCGCAGCGAGCTGCACTTCGGTGCCACATCAATTCAGACTCGCGGGTGAAGCTCAGAGGAGAAACCGGGGGTGCGGCAGTCCCCCGATTCTTTCCGCTGCCGTAAATATAATGACAGATGTGGCGGGGTTCCCCGTTTAGGGGGGGGTTGGGGACACTAAAA
>CAAKHD010000479.1:0-39909 GCA_901007705.1 Fistularia tabacaria
CGGGGTTTTCCGGGTGGGGTGGGGAGGGGGGGGAGGGCTTGCAAAAGGGGGAAAAAAGAGGGGGGGGGGGGTTTTGGGGGGGGGGGGGGGGGGGAGGGGGGGGGTGGGGGTGGGGGGTGGGGGGGGGGGGCGACGGCGAGGAGGAAAGGGGTGGAGTCGAACAGGTGCGGGAGGAGGAACGAGGGCCGGAGCTCCGGGGGAGCGTCACCGCGAGCCCCCCGTTCGCAATCGTCGAGGTCAACGGCGTCTTCGCCGTCGGAGCGGGCGAGTGATTCGGTCAAAGTGGCCGGCTCGTTCCGACACGCACATCAACGTCTGGACGGAAGAGGAGGAGACGGGGAGTTGAACGGCGAAACCCAACGTCCGGATCATCTGCTTACCTTCATGCCGGGCTCCTCCTGCGCTCGCTTGTGGAGCTCCATCAATGTGTTTATACATATTAACGGGATCCTGATCGAAACGGTCGCTCCTGGAGCTTCGACGCTTCCACCTGAAGAACTCAAGACGGAGCTTCTCTCACTCTGCTTTTCCAAGCAGAGGCGCTGAGGTTCGTGCTGACGGTTGGTGGTCGGTGAACGGGCGAGTGCAACCCAGAGGAGATCTTCCGGTGACTTCCTGGTTCCAATCCTCCATTAAATCCTACGTGACATTTGAATTCTGATCTGACTCGTGCTGTTTTTCTTCCCCTGGAATCCCATAACAATCGTCGCGCCTTCATCGGACCTTCTGGACCGCCTTCTCCGTCGAAGACCACGTCACCTCCGTACAAGTCTCAGCCTCCAAAGCCAAAGCGGATCATCTTCTTCTAATTCTTCTTCTTTTCCTTTGGCTGCTACCTTCAGGTCTCCACAGCCAATCATCTCCCTCCATCTCACCCTCTCCTCTCACCTCCTGTCCTCCTTCCCTCCATCCGTAAACCTCCTCTCCGGGGCCTCCAACCTCAGCGTCCTTCTCCCCGGATCTTCACCCTGCCCTCCTCCGTCCACGTCCAAACCATCTCACTTTATCTCCAGGACATCGAACGCCTCCTGTCCTCACCTGATGTTTTCTCCTTGATGTCCAGTCCGCTGCCGATCCCGGCCCCGATGGAGCTCATGATCTTGTCAATCTGAAGGAACAAAACAAACGAAGACAAAAAAAAAAAAAAAGGGAGAGTGTCGGCGTTAGAGGAATGTTCTCCTGTGTCTGCGTTGGGTTCCTCAGGGTTCTCCGGGTTCCTCACACAGTCCAAAACAAACCAGTTAGGCGGATTCTCACCGTGTTCTCTCGGTCCTTGAAATGACCTTTGTGACACGGAACCAGTAACTTTGCACTCTTTGTGTTCTCTTCTGTAAAATGTTTCTTTGACCTGCCTTCGCACAACAGATGCAATGTAGCTTGTATGCTAACTCTGGCGCTGGAGGTTTAAATGCTGAGATGTTGATTAGCGTGCACTGGCCCTCATTCAAAGCGATAAATAAAACGCAGAGATTCCTATGAAATGTTTTCGTTCTAGCGGGAAACCCGGGTCAAGCTGTCAGCGTGTCCCGAAAACAAAACTCGCTCAGTGTCTGATACAGACGGAGAAGAAGCTCACAGCGAGGGTGAAGGCACAGGACAAAAATCCCAAACCGGACTCAAAGCGGGCCTCGCTGAGTCTCTCGTGACGGTAGAGAATAAAAAGTAGCGAGGGAGGACAAACGCCAAATCTTCCCTGGCGAGATGAGGCTGGACGAGGGGTCGGCGACCCGCGGCTCCCTCTGGCTTTGGGAAATAACGAACGAGTATTGAATTAAAATGTATTTAATTTTATTTCGTTCTTTTTTAAATTTGAAGATTGCGGCGATCTTGAAACCTCGCTCTTGGTCCAAACCCGCCTGCTATGCAGCCGCCGAGCTTCAGGAGCAGAAGTCACATGACACAAGAATGATCAATGTTTTAATTGCCTTTTATTTTGCACATATTCAGATTGTTTTCATCGTTCGGTGAAATACACCTTTTATTATTCAGGTGGACAGCTGACTGCACGCGCCAGCACACGCAGAGAGAGGACGGCATTTTTCGGTTTTCTTGCTGGTGGATCATTTAAGTTTGGTTTTCCTTTTCATAAATACAAGTTGGACTCAAAAAGACATTGAGTATTTCGCTTAAAAGTAACCTTCAACCCAACGTCTGTTTTTCGGAGCTCAAAATGTTTTGTCGGATGCAGAAATGTCATTTTGTTTTCTCTGCAGTTGTTCATTGATTTCGAAAAATGCAAACACTTTTTTGTTTAGACCTAGCATGAGGGCAAAAAAAAAACAAAAACGACCTTACTTAAAAGGGTCGTGTGGCTGCCGGTGTTTTTTTCACTGTGAGGAAACGGGTCTGAATGGCTCTTTGAGAGGTAAAGGTTGTCAATCGTTATACTTAGCATCATAGCATACCCAGCATCATAGCATACTTAGCGTCATAATCAGCAGAACATAAACAGCCACATAGCAGCCAGTGGTGCATCAGAAGGACAGTTCCTTTGTGTTTAAACGGCAGATTGACCGCGGTAATAAAAATGTAACTCAATACAACGGTGCACTCGGAGGTAGAAACAGAGTCGTCCCCATGACACTGCCAATTTAGACCGAACCAATTGTGACGGGGAACCCAATAAATGTTCTCTTGTCACATTGTTGGTCCAGTGCACTCATTTCACTTCCTTGTCCGTAGCGGTCGTAAGTAAAAACCAGAGCGGCAAAGTTGCATGTGAAACCGATTGTCCGTGTCGGCGTACGCGGGTATCCGTCCGCGCGAGCGCGCTTGAACAAGAGCCCAACTTGTGGCCACCGAGGCAGGGACACGTGCCGTCTGTCCGTGACGGTCACAATGTGTGAGCGAGAGAATGGTTGTAAGTCTCTATGTCAGGGGTGTCAAACTCAAATCCACAGTGGGTCAAAATTCAAAAGTGGGACAAAGTCGCGGGCCAACATTGATATTTACTGATAAAACTCTTCCTCCAGATGAAACAATGAACCTTTTCATGCGGACCCAAACAAGTTTGACTTCAAAACTGAATGTGGAACAAGTAAAGCTGAATACTAGACAATATATAACTTCATATTTCACTCATGCAAAATCTGAATTCAAATTAAAAAACACATCAATGGCATTCATTTCTTAAATAAAAATTAAATAAAAATCGTACGCCTCTTTTTATTTGCAGCCTTCTGAACTCAATTTCAACAATAACCTTTTTTTCCGACAGGCTAATAATAAATCTAAAACTAAAACAACTGTTTCTTGCCTTTCTTTTCGCCATTTTTTTGTAGGGGTCAGCACGCTACCAGTATTAGCATAAGGTCCCCATGACGACTGTCAACAGAGGAGAGGGTGTTGATAGGTCCTGTCGTGATTTCCGCACCAAAACACCAGCAGAGCGTTCTGGGATTAGCAGAATTAGCCGTACATGCGCTGTCGGCTAGAATAGCGGCAGCTCAGCTCTAGTCGTATTTGGTGTGGCTTCACCGGCCAGTAGAATCACACTGCGGGCCAAATTTGAGTTTGACACCTATGCACTTTGTGGTTTGTATTTGAGCGAATGCATGATGCGTGAATTAAACGGGAGAGCGGTTCTCTCCGGTTGTGAGGTGGTTCGGAGCAGCGAGGTACGGGGGGTTGGCGTTCCCGTTAAAAAACGGCAGGATGGATTTATTGTCTGTGACAATAAATTTATTGTCTGTAGCGACGCAACCCAACCATCACTTTAATCCTCTGCATTAAACACAAACAGAGGAAAAAAAGGACGGTATTTCACTGAACAACGACGTGATAGGAATCAGATAACAAATCCTTCACACGGGGCTCATGGACAGCATGCTGTCTGATGGTTAGCTTAGCACAACAGTGTAACCAGCATCAGCCCATCCACGGATCAGTAATACAACTTAACGTAATGTTAGCGTTCCACTTCGACATTACACGGAATTGAAGTCGCCTTCTGTCGTTCACACGCAGATATGAAGGAAGGTGAAAAACCTCTCGCCTCTGCTGCGCTAAAAGGGAAAAAAATAGCTTGTACCGCATCGAACACAGGTGGGACGCGTTGGAAAAGCTGCAGTGCATTCAGGAGTGTTGGATCCATGAGAACTTCCCGATAAACACCAACTGAACGCTGTTATTTCAGTAACAGTTAAACACAAAGAAACAAAGAGGGCTTTCTGACATGAACGAATGAATGGTTGTTCAACTCTATAGGATTTGTGAATGAGTGAATGCTTGTATGTCTCTATGGCAGGGGTTCCCAAACCCAGTAGCGGTCCGCAAAGACAACCTTTCTTGGTACTAATTATAATTTTTCCATTCGACCTTCCGGATCTTATTTTGAAATTTTTTTTTTTACGCCTTCGCCTTCCTGCCGCACTTCACTCTGTCGCACCATTTCACACATCAGCTACCGCAAGCTAGCCCCTGAAAAAAGATGAACCGGAAACAAAAGTCGCCGGAGAGCTTTTTCGGAAGGAAACGAGCAAACAATGAGACGGCAGAAGCGTCGCAGACGGCCAGCAAAAAGAAAGCTTCTTTTAAAAGAAAATATCAAAATCCCTAACTCAGTTACAGGTTCATCGCAACATGTGATACACAAGCTTCCCGCCCACCATGCATTATTTACCTCATCAACCCCAGATGGGACCATCTAGCATGCGGGGAAAAAGCCGAGGGCTCCCACTGACTCTACATGATGGTGAGTTGATATTATCGTGTAAAATGATTGTAAATGCCTGATATAAAGTGTAATGGCTGTATTCAGATGAAATCCTGTGAACTGACTAAACTCTTTATTATTTGAGCCCCCGCGGACACATTCATGCATAAAACTGGTCCCTGGGACAAAAAAGGCTGGGGGCCGCGGCTCTATAGGAGTGTGAATGAATGAATGATGATTTGTCAACGAGTGAATTTTGTGTGTCTATACGACGTGCAAATGAGGGAGTAAATGGTTCTATGTCCAAATGACATGTGAATGAATGAATCTTTTTTGCTTCAATACGACGTGTGAATGAGTGAATGTTGTAAGTCTCTATACGACGTGCAAATGAGGGAGTGAATGGACGTATGTATGTTTAATTTGTGAAGGAGAGAATGGTTGTATGTGTCTACATCGTATGACGCGTGAATGAGTGGATGGTTTTATGTTTCTATGTGATTTGTGAATGAGTGAATGCTTGTTTGCTTCTGTATGACGTGCGAGTGAGGAAGCGAATGGACGTACGTATATTTGATTTGTGAAGGAGTGAATGGTTGCTTCTGTGTGGGGGTGTGAATAAAGGAATGAAAGTTTGTTCGCTCTCTATACTTGACGTGAATGAGTGAATGATTGTAGCTCTCTATATGATTTGCGAAAGAGTGAACGCATGTCTGCTTTTACGTGACGCGTGAATGAGTGAATGGTTCTATGTGTCTATCTGCATGACCTGTGAATGAGTGAATGTTGTATGTCTCCATATGACTTATGAATGAGGGAGTGAATGGACGAATGTATATTTAATTTGTGAACGAGTGAATGGTTGCTTCTATATGACGTGTGAATGAGTGAATGATCGTAATTCTCCATATGATTTGTGAATGAGTGAATGCTTGTTTGCTTCTATATGACGTGTGAATGAGTGAATGATGTATTTCCCCAACTGACGTGTGAATGGACTTTTTCCTATATGATTTTTGAACGAGTGAATGTTTGTTTCTATGTGATGGTGAACGAGAGAGTGAACGGCTGTATGTCTCTATGTGACGCGTGAATGAATGAGTGAATGTGAAGCTGGGACAGTCTCCAGGATAAGCAGGATAAGCAGTGCAGCTAATGAATGATGGGCTGAATGGATGAGGAAGGAATGCATATCTATACATTTTCTTATATTCGCCCCACCGCCAACGTGTCAGCGGGATAACAGGAATCATGAATTTCCTGATGATTAGCTTGCAGACCTTGAGGAAACATCACACGGCGGACACGCTGCACTCGCTCAGAAAAGCTTCATTAACAGCTGAGGGCCAAAACACTTCAGATCAGGCATGCAGTCCTTAAACTCTTGTGCAATATCATCTAAGCTGATCATGTTTTTTGAAGAACGGTTCCGGGAGTATTTCTACATCGTCCATTGATTTGCTCGCCGGCCGAGTTCGGCTGAGCTTTGCTTCAACCCGTCGGAGTCGTTCGCGTCGTTCTCCGCGATCAGCAACGCCGTAAGAACGTGAGGAAATACGGAGCAGTCTGCATCTGGTCTTGCAGCGAATGTGGAATGTGGAGCGCTCAGCAGCTTTCAAGGTGGAACCGGATTAAACGCAGATTTGCAAGAAAATCTCTCTTTGTAACATCAATACTAATGAGTTTGTAAATCCCGGCACGTCACGGGTTTGCAAAGGGATCCCTGGCGATTTCTCTCTTTTTGCTAATAAGCGCGCGCTGCAAATCGCGCAACTTGGGCGACTCCTTCGCTCTGAAATCACCGTGCATCACTCCGCCGTTTCCCCCTAGCGGTCTTATCTCATTTACCCGCGGCGTGCAATTAAACAGGAAAGGTCACCTTAATTGCTGGGAATCATGGCGAATTCCATATGGTAATTCATCACCATCAGCAAGTTATGAGATGCAGTGCGGAGCTAATGAACATATATATATGCAAATGCGGGATGGCACGTGATGGCACACATTAGCGTTCTTTCAGAAACCTGGCAGCTAATTATGGCCGTGATTGTGCGACGGGTACGTTCAAGTCCAAAAAGCGTCGGCAGGCATAAGTATGTCGCCCTTCTTCTGATCTGTAGCTCGAGCTAATTTTGAGCATCCCTGCGCTAAGGCTTGTTTACGCGCAACAAAACAGATGCGGACTTATTTTTAGCATACAGTGGACCATTGGGAGACAGTACCACCGCCAGCCACAGGGTACGCAGTGTTGAGTTTCCTCCGAAATGGCGAGGAAGTCTGGGAAAACAGCGTAGCTTTTGGATATTACACCACCGGGGTGAAGGAACAAGGGCCTTTCTGCAGACCATGTGGGTGGAAGGCGGCTGGTGGCGAAGTGGAGATCCATCTGCTTTGTCAGAACAAAACACTGACGCCAAGTAGCGCCCCCTAGTGGATGCGCTGTTAAACATTCGTCCAAATGCAAAGCACACAGCCGAGTATGAGGGAAGTGACATCTTCTGTTTTCATGTCTAAAGCGAGCATACCCATGTGTCCAGTTCCCGCGTAATTTTGTACGTTTTCTGGGAGCTTGCGGACACTTAGCTAAACATAGTCAATGTAGCAGTACCGCCGGAGGTCATTGGGAGCAGGGCTATGCCTTCTTAGATTATACATTATCGCCGTCGCCATGTTTTTTATTGCCTGAAACAGTAACTTGGAAGTGAACTGTCTGCACTGCTCTCTGGTGGACATGCTGCGTGACAACCATGGTGACGTAAAGCCTGAAAGGGAAGCATCTGGGCTGCACCTTTGGGCGACAGATGTACCTGTTCGTTTATGTAGCGTAAACTGAGCATACCCTGCACTGGTGTTTTGTATGCACAGAACAGGACAATAAATGCAGATGATATTGGGACATCTGCGGACCAATCAGGCGAGAGCTCAATTCAATGAACTGCGAGTACGTTTACCGCCTCTTGTGTGTCGTCTGTGCTACTCGGTTTATTTCGCTAGGCAGAATATTTCCCAGTTCTAGTATGTTTATTGTGCATTGTTGAAGTGAGCATTGATCAAACTAGTTTGCTTGCGACCTGGAGTTCATACCAAGGGTCGTGATCCAACAGTGACTTCCGGTCAGCGGACAGCATCCGCGCCGGTGCCTTCAATTCGGACGAAGCCCCCGGGCGTAAACACACCGCCATTAAAAACACGCGGCAAACCTCGACCCCGCCGTGCTCCACCTTTTCCAATAGAAAGCGCTTTCTCTCTGATATCCGGGCCTCCCTGCGGCCCCGGTGTCTGTTGCAGAGGGAAAATCAATGCAAGAGCATGTTAAATTAGCAATCCTGTTCCCAGGTACATCGGAACGGCTGGGCGAGTTTAAAGCGGGGAGGAGAGGTTGAAGCTGCCGCCTCCACTCCAAATCGGACCGCTTTTCATTTCTCAATATATCACAGTGCGTGAAGAATCTGCCCCATTTCGTCCAGCATTAAAATTCATTCATTCATTTATCCGTTATCCTGGACTCGGGGACCCAGCTGTCATGGCGCAAAAGGCGGGTTTCACCCTGGACCAATCGCAGGGCCTCATAACGAGACATTCACCCTCTCATTCACACGTCACATCGAGACATACAACTATTCATTCACTCATTCATACATTTAGAGAGACATGCAACCGTTCACTCTTTCATTTACATGTCATACAGTCTTACGACCATTCATTCACTCATTCACAGGTCATAGACAGACTTTCAACCATTCACCCACTCACTCTCTCGTACAGATACAACTATTCACCCTCTCATTCACCCTTCATAAAGAGACGGATTCATTCATTCATTCACATGCCATATAAAGACAAACAAGCAATTCACTCACTCATTCATTCATCATATATAGACATACAACCATTCACCCTGTCATTTACATGTTCGGGCAATGTAGGGTTTCCAATGAACCTCCTGCGTGTGTTCGGACTGTGTGAGGAACCCGGAGGAACCTCACGAAGATACGGGGAGAACATGGAGACTCCACACGGAGAGGCTGCGGGAATCCAACCGGGGACCTTCTGGCTCAGCTTCACTCTCTCAGCCAAAGATCTTCACACACGGGTCAAAGTCTGCTCTCACCTCTTCCCACTCGGCGGTAAAGGAGGGCGTCCTCTCCAGCCTCCCCCCCGGGCTGCTGCCGTCTCCCGGCACGGGGCTCCCGGGACCTTGGCCTCGGGATCCAGACCCCCAGCTGTGCTCCTCCTGCGCGAGACATGAAAAGCTGGGGTCAAGTGTGAAATGAACGGGCGACCGCCGACGAGTGAGCTGCAGAAGAGTCCGCGTCCTTTGCGGCGTCACAGACTCAGGAGTTGGATTTTATCTGCCGTGCATGAAAGAAACCTCCTCTCTGACTTTCATGAGGCGTCCCGAGCAGAGCTGGGCTGAGGTTGCACTTCTCCTCTGTAATTCAACGCAAAGACGCCGGGTCTTATTCTATCAACCGTGGAATGGAGGACGGGTGGAAGGGAAGATTAGCAAAGCGGACGGCAGCTGGATCAGACCTTTTCCAGCCATTTTCAGGTTTTCCCGCAAGCTGCAGAGACCGTGCGGCCCGAAATATTGCACCAGGAAATAGCCTCCACCTAGGGGGGGACATTTTACTTTTGCATTCCCACAGGCTGCAAGGGAACAACTGTGACAAAATCTTCACCTTCTTCTTCTGCTACAGAACAATAATGTAAGCTAGCTCACAAAGAGGCTAACATTCCCATTCCGCACGTGAGAGGCTCAGATCCTGCATGTCGGACTGCTGATTCTGTGGGTTGAGGGAGGTGAATTTTGGAAACAATGCCAGATAAATACCTGGAAAACTGTGTGATTTGTCCATTGAATATTCCTTTTTTTGCGCGGTACCAGTGAGGTAGGAAGTCGTCAAAATACATTTTGAAGTTGATATGAGGGAGTCTAATGCCGACCCTCTGATTTGGATAATAATAATGACAGCCACTTCCGTACAGAAAATTGCTAAAAGCTGTCCAGCTCGGCTTTTGTTCCAGGAAGGAGCCTCCTCTGGGGGAACTTGTGGACCGCCATTTTTATGGGATGATGCTCTGACCTGCACCTTCATCTCCACACTCAAACAAACCACCGAAGGAGGAAAAAGTTGATGTTCCTCTGCGAGCCCTGGAAACCCCTCGGAGGACTAGCAGGCCAGAGGAGCTCGGACCTCTTGGACACTTCTCTCTGGTTCTGTCCTTTTTGTCGCAAGAAAACAGCCGACTCTGCGGTTCCCGGGACGTATCTGGTACCGGACGTGGCTTAGGAATTCCACCAATCACATGGAACAGTAAAAAGAGCCTGCCTCGGAGGAGGAGCTGAAATAGTCGTGGGAACTCAGGTCCACGGCCCCTGGTTCCTCTGCTGCATGAATGCACCCGGACACGGCCTCGTTCCCGGAGAGGTTCTAGGAACCGCAAGAAGTTCCTTCAGCGCCACCTCGAGTCATGTCCGATGCAAATCTACTTGTTTAGCCAGGAGCTATCTACCCAGCCTCTCTGGACTCCCTGATCTCCTAAATGAACGTGGGAGCGGCCAAAGGTCAGGCCTTGAGGCGAGCAAAGTACGAACGCGGAGATCTGACCTACCTGGATGGGGGACACCGCCACCAGATTGGAATCGGACTTGGACATGGACTTGGAGAGCTGCAGGTCCAGCACGCTGCGGGGCATGGACCTCATCCTGCCCAGGGTGCAAGCCCTCTCCTCGTAGCCGTCCTTGGCAGCGCTCTCTCCGTTGTGGCCGGAGGACGAGGCGCAGGAGGGGGGTCGGTCCAGCGTCGCCCAGCCGCGCTGGGGCTCCGCCTGGGCCTGGTCCTGGTTGACCTTTGTGTGAAACACGGTCCGGTACACCACCTGGGGCTTCTGCGGGTCGGCGGCGTTCGTCTGGGACACGCGGACCTGAGCTTGCCCGCCTCCGATCACAATGCTGAACTCCGGCGTCCGCAGAAGGCCGCTCTGGCCGTCCGCGCCGGCGTGCTTGCGGGGTTTGGGGCTGTACAGATGGTAAGGCGTGTCGGGGTTCTCATAGGCCGGGGAGGATCCATGAAGGAGGCCCGCGAACTCCTCCGGGATGTGGCTCTTCCTACGATCCTCGGGCGGAGCGTTCGACGCGGCCGAAGACGGCGGGGGCGGCTCTCGCTGGTACGGCCCGTCGTCTGCAACGGAAACACAAATAAAAACAATTAGCCTGAAACCACCAGGCTAAATTCCAGGCGTGGGATAAAAGAGCCGCGTCGCAGATATCAACGATCCTCTCAGGAAACTGCTGCAAACGTCCGGCCTGTTTGTTTCTCCGGGGAGAAATAAAGGAAACTCCTGACTTGGATTTTACACCTCCGCTCCCTCGCTGTCTGGATACGAGTGTGTGTGTGTGTGTGTGTGTGTGTGTGTGTGTGTGTTAACCTGTGCATGTGAGCGTGAACTCATTGGGTAGACACACTCACACCATAGACCGGGCTTCTTTCATTTTGGAAGGGATGCTTTCAGGCCGCGGCTCACTGTCTGTGTGCGGTGAAGTGAGAGGGACGCCGGCGAAAGCGTCTTTTGAATTTTTGCAGACAGCCGGCGTAATTGTCGACGTGTGTGTGTGTGTGTGTGTGTGTGTGTGTGTGTGTGCGAGATTGTGCACAACCGCTAGCGTGCGTGCATTTGAACAACGGCTCGCTTTCATTTCCATCCAATGTGCCACGTTATCAGTGACTTTGTTGGGATCGTTGCAGCTGAAAATCCATATTTGACAATAAATAAGAATAATGATCATCAAATCTTCTTGTTTGTGTGTTTAAGGTTTCGTCGTTTGCTGAAAACCCTCCAACCAGTAAAGTAATAGTAAAAGTAAGTAAAAGTAATAGTAAATCAATGTGGCTGATTGATCTGATGCCCTTGGTCATGTGAGAGATACGCTACCATTTTCAGCCTGAACGGTGCGATTGGTGTGAGAGCTACGTGCTACGTTAGCCCCTTTCAAAATGCAGGAACTTTTGCGGCTCCTAAAACCTTTGCAGGAACCGCCATAGTGCGTTCGGACAGCAGACCACCGACCCCAGGTTCCCAGATCCTTCTCAGCTCCTGCTCCGAAGCAGGGTTTTCTTATGGTTCCATAGGAACTCATGGGGAACTGGTGATTTGGGAGCTTGGACCTCTTGGACCATTTCTCGTTTCTTCGGCCACGTTGTCTCCGGAAAACATTCGTCTTGCGCAGTCTATAAGAAGTATCTGGCAACAGGCGTGGCTTATTTCAAGGAGTCAGGAACATCTAGAAGTCCGCAGCTGGCTAATTAAGGAGTTCTTCAACCGGCGAAGCAGCGCAGGGAGACGATAAAAACACTTCAACGCATCGGGTCGTCCGTGGCTATTATCTCATGAACGTTGTGGCAGCTTCCTCCTCCGTGCTGTCCTCCTCTTCTTCTTCATCAAGGGTTTGTGGAGCTTCAGGTGCATGTCATGGCGGCACCTAGCATCGTCCCGTAAAAATGGCGGTCCACTAGAAGTATCTGGTAAGACCCGGCCCGTGAGTAGGAGCTGAAGTGGTTTCAGGAAATTAGGTCTGCTTTCAGGAAGCACCAAGAAAGTTCTTCCTGACAAGGTTCTTGAAAATACAGTGTGAGAGTTGCTTCATGCGCTAAATGTTAGTATTAGCCTGTACCTCTTCATGGGTCAATTTTTCGCTGGTTCTGTCCATTTTGTCGAAAGAAAACAGCTAACCAGTGACCACAATAGTTTTTTGAAAATGGCGCCGGTAATGGGCGGGGCTTATGAGCTCCACCAATCGCCAAGCACCTACGTCATACAAGTTTCGATGGAACCGTGTAAATACCCTGCCTCCTAGTAGCCGCTAACATGGTTCTATGAACCGAGGTCCATGAATTCTGGAGATCGGACGAAAAGAAACAGTAAAAACTTCCCACTGTGAGACAGCGGCTATTAAAAATAGTCCCTTAACTGAACGCGAACTCCAGCCAACTGCTATGCTAATGTCACACACATCAACCGCAGCGTCTGTTTGGGCTCTCAGCGGCAAGCCCATTAACTACCTCCAGGTAACAGGCGATCGGCGATGTGACTCAGCCTGAAGTGCGCGGACAGAAACTGTCAATTTTCCCCTCACGCGAGCAGAAGCCACTTCCGCAAATGACTAACTCTCATAGCTTTACCGGGTAAACAGGACAAAGTGGTGGAAAAAAAAAAAAATAGATTCCCTCCCCGCCGTTTGACTGCAAAATGAAACGTAGCGATATCAAGTCTTTATTTCGGCTTCGAGGCGTCATTAATTCAAATCTACTGGCTCTTTTTCAGTCACCGTCACCGGTATGCTCGGCGCTCAGGGGGGGTTGCTCCTCTCAGCCCGACTCGACGTCTCTTTTCTCGGCCCTTAATCAGCCCCTCATAAAGAGCCCTGGCGACAGGTAAGCCTGTCGGTCTCCATGACGACAGTGAGCGCCGCCGTCGCTCCGGCCTTGAGTGCGGCGTGCTGGGAGTTAAAAAGGCCAGCGGAGGCGGGAATTCGGAAAAGATTGCGTCAGATTGACTTGGATTGGGACAAACAACGTCACGATAATCCAAGCAATTTGCACCGGATTGCATTGAGCCATTCACGCAGCGACGGCGCTAACCGTGCCATTGGGAGAGGACTCTTTGGCATCCAGGCGGGAGGAGATGGGAATCGAACCGCCAACCTGCGACCTGGTCTACCAACTGAGCCACAGCCCCCATTGGGTTCTTGTCAACATCTCCATCTCGAAGTAACGTTGGCTTGTTATACAAATGGGACGGTTGTTGAAACTAGGTCGAAGGGGGTGGCGGTGCTAACGGGAGAACAAAGGTACACCTTCTGGGGACATTTCCGGATTAAAATCCAGAAAAGGCGCAGCCGAAATTTTCACGACGAGAAACCCGTTGGATCACATTGACCGAGGCTCGGACAGTAGTCACCGGGGTCTGGTTCGGGAGTTGGATCTTTCCAGGTCTGTCTAAGCTACTCTGTCCTGGGATGGATCCCAATACGGCATTGGACATTGGCGAAAGGTTGTGCCTGAGGCTCCTTCCTCGGCTCGAGAGAGGAGTCAAAGAAGCCGTCTTTGTCCAAACAGAAATCCCATCTCTGAACAATCTGTCTTCACTGACAAGAATGAGGACATTGCTGTGTTCAAAGCAGTGGCCCCTGTTCTTCAGGCGTGGAGTCCCGTCCTGAAGTGGTGGCTCTCCTGTGTTGGACCATCCGTTTGTGCAGAGGTTGTTTTGCCTCCTAACTGAAGACGTCATCACAATCCTCAGTATCGGTGACCGCAGACACCGCATTTTCAAACTCTCCCATTTCCATAACAAGCCTTCGTAACTCCTACCGGCCCCCGACCTCTGGTGGATCCCAGAAGAAGCCTCTCGGATAAGGGGTGAAACATCTTCAAGAGAAGAAAATTAAGTCCAGTGGAAAACCTCTACAGACCCCTACATTGGATTACAAGTGAAAATATCCCTTGTCAGCAATGAAAGCTAGAGACGCCTCAGTCACCCCAAATGTTGAAGCTAAAGGGAAGATTCGAGTCACCCTCCAACACATAGTCCTGGCATGCTAAGCGTCGCAAACCTCACCTGGAATCCCGAGGCGCTATCAGGAAGTCCCCATGCGGTCCGTCTGGGCGCGACAAGCGGTAAATCCAATGCAACGCTTGTTGCGCTGAAGTGAATGCTGAAGAATCAGAGGTGGGAAGAGTGCCCGGGCGGCTGCACGTGAGCATTTTCGCTGCGCAACTGCAAACCCAGCCTGCGCATGTGTGCGGACACACTGACACCCATGCACAAGTTGTGACATGTCGAGTCTCAGTCCAGACACTGATCTGGTGGAGTTGTTTATTTCAAAACAAACATCCCAGGTATTTCACAATGCAGCCCCCTCAGGTACAGGACTTGTATGGCTCCTCCGACACTGGGTCAGCTTCTTCTCAGATTTGTTTTGGAATGCCTCCAAAAGACAGGCGGGCAGGACAACTGACTAGTGATTCAGCGCCACGCTGTGCACACATGCAAACACATACACACACACACGCACACACACACACACACACACACACACACACACACACACACACGCACACACACACACACACACACCTACAGGCAATCAGACAACAGGAGGACAGCAAAAGTGAAACTAAGGTGTTCTTAAAGACCTTTAACTTCTGCAGTCGGTTATAACGAGCATCATTGACTGAGTTTACAAAGCGACACGAAATGATATATCAGAAATAAAAAAGAAGCCATGATAGTCTAATATGGAGCAATCAGAGGGAGCGTTCAATTTTCTGGTAAAAAATGTTATGGAAGTTCTCAGGTCTCCAGGTACTGGTGAATTCTTGTCAAAATCTTCCTGTCGTGGCAACTGAAGAAGCCTCTCGGACGAGGTGTGAAACGTCTTCAAGTGAAAAAATTCAAGTCCAGTTGCCACAACAAGAAGACTTTGACAAAAACGTTACCTTTATGATACCAAACTACTTCCTAGCTACGTGTGACGGAGTGAACGGTTGTAGGTTTCTCAAAGACGTTTGCAAGAAAGATTGAATAGTTGTACATCTCTCTATGTGTGAGCGAGAGAGTGAATAAGAATCAGAGAAACTATATCTGCCCCCGAGGGGCAATTGGAGGTCGCAAGGGGTAGCATAGCAACCTAAAGCAGAGCTAGCATCCATAGATATGCAAATAAAAGATAAAATAACAATGAAATAAAAACAAGATGCAAATAAAAATATAGTGTATAAAAAGAGGATGGATTTAAAAAGAATCTAGGGAAGCTACAAACATGGAACAGCCTCGAAGAAGGTGGAAATGCTTCTCTGTGTGCCGGCCAGTGAGCCGTATCCAGATGGACCGTATTTTGATAAGACGAGTGAACGAGAGGGTGAATTATTGTATGTCTCCTTGTGACGCGTGAATGACAGAGTGAATGGTTGCCGAGGGAGACTGGCGTCACGGAGATGGAGATCGGACCAAACGAGTAATCAAATAACAGCAGTCCACGGGGTTGAAAATATAAGAATTGAAAGTAACTTGAGTAGAGCGTTAATGTACATGTCAGATTAAATGAAATCCAGATATCAGTGTTTCAATCGATACATTTACTGGTGTAAAGGACGCCATCCTGCACCGTTTCAACCAATCAGATAGTCCGAAGACCAAGAACACCAGTCCCAAACCGTCCGGTTCATGTGTGTGTGTGTAACCCGTGTGCTTATCAGAGAATCCGATCACGACGAGCACATCGCATCGCTACATCTCCCCCGGAGGCGAACCGTCTGTTATTAAAAAAAGATAAAAAAACGCGGTGTAATATCTGAGGTGTCCATCATCCCGGAGATGAAAGGCCGGCCTCCGTCTCCTCCGAGAGCGGCGGCCGCAGGTTGCTTTTTCTGCCTCGCGCTGCGCTAATGCTAGGTTAGAGCGATGCTACGCTACCGAAGCGCCGGGATGTGAGACATTTTCTCGGCTGGAGTGACAGTGATGGTAAACGATTTGAAATTCGGAGGTAGAGTTTGACGACCAACTGCTGCCCGGCAGGTGGTTAGCATCTCCGCCTCACGGCAAGAAGGTCCCCGGTTGGATTTTCACAGGGGGACCACTCTGTGTGGAGTCCCCATGTTCTCCGCGTGTCTGCGTGGGGTTCCTACTGGTTCTCCAGGTTCCTCCCACTGTCCAAAAACATGCAGGAGTGTCGGGATCCGACTGCTGCTCGTCAAGCAGCAACAACCATGCAGGAGTGAACTCCAGCAGGGGTGAGTCATTCGGCCTCGTCGGGTTGACAATAAGAGGAGCCGTTCGCCGGCCCTAAGGGGCCAGATTGTTGTGTCTCATGTCATGCCTCGCCCCTTCCTGGCAAGGTTCCAAGCCTCGTCCCATCCTCGCAACGTTCCAAGCCTCACCCCTTCCTCGCAAATTCCTCACTCCTGGGTCCACAGACAACCTGGACCCAGCCTAGCCCTCACTACCTCAATAAATTCCTTAAATAGCTTATCTCCTGGGAGTGTCCTAGCATTTGGGGCAGATCTCTGGACATATCATGACAAGGAGGTTCCCTAAATTGACCAGACGTGTGAATGAGAGGATGGTTGTATGTCTCTGTGTGACGTTTGAATGAGGGGGCGAACGTTGTATGCTCAATATGGAATGTAAATGCCATGGTTGTTTGTCTCTATATCTGTCATCATCCGTCTCTATATGACGGATGATGTCTCCACTGGTGGCCCCGTGATCGATCCAGGGTGAACCCCATCTCTCGACCAATGAGAGCAGGGAAAGGCTCTACCCTTCGCAGATCAAGCTGTTTGGATAATGAACAAATGAATAATGAATGACTTTGAGAATAGGCTACAGGGAGGTGTAATAAGGTTTCATGTGAATTAGCATTTTGAAAAAACGCTTTTGATTGGGATTTTGGAAAATCCTCGACACAGAGCATTTCAAACAAAAAATAAAAGTGAGAGGAGTTACGTGGCAAAATCAAATATTTTTCAATAAATCCAGACGACTATCATTCACAGATTAGGAGGTTTGGCCGCTGTGCTTTCCCACCAAACCAACAATCTGCATCTCGAATTAACATTCATTCTCCACTGGGGAATTTTCCATTTATTTCTTTTTAATAGTTAAAAAGAAATAAAAGGGGCTCCGGGGATGAGCCAGAGGTGACCGTTCCTCCGGTCCCTCCCCGATGAGAGGTAAGAGTCCGCGCACGTGGCCGACGCACACTTTCTTCCCCGACTTCGGTACGCGGGACGTATTGCCACAGCAACTGGCTTTGTCTCCCACGGTAACCTATATTCCGAGTTTCCCGGAGTGTGAATGCGGTCTGTCGCCGGCGTCAACTGAAATTCTATTTGAATATTTTTGTGTGTGTTGTCTGGCACGCGTGTGTGTGTGTGTATATATGATACCGGCTGATTCATAATGATTCATAATGTCCTCATACGCTATATGTTGAGTGTGTGTGAGTGTAAACAGCCATATCTCGATTGCTCGGATTCAATCGGATTTAAAGATATGACGTTCCAGAACGATCGGAACTTTGGGCGGAAAAGTCATCGCGCTGTTCGAGACCGATCGCTGTTTCTGTTTCCGTTTCCAAAAGGAAGAGCAACGAAGGTCCGACCTAAACCCAAATTCTCCATTATACTTATGTAATTGAACAGGCAAGAAGGTCCCTGGTTGGATTCCCTCAGGAGACCTTTCTGCGTGGAGTCTCCATGTTCTCCACCCGTGTTGGCGTTGGGTTCCTCCAGGTTCTCTGGATTTCTCCCACAGTTTAAAAAACATCCTCCTGCATGTTTTTGGACTATGGGGAAGAACCCGGAGAGCCCTGAAGAACCCCGTGCAGATACATGGAGAACATGGAGACTCCACACAGAAAGCATCCAACCCCCCGCCATGGAGCATCATGTCTACATCCCCATCTGTCTCTTTATCTAAACCTAACCAAAGTAAAAGTTTGGATTTTCCGCCCGGCAGCAGTTGGTTGTCAAACTCTACCTCCGAGTTTTCAAATCGTTTACCATCACTGTCACTCCAGCCGAGAAAGCGTCTCACATCCCGGCGCTTCAGTAGCGTAGCATCGCTCTAACTAAGCACCCCCCCAAGAGGGAATCCAACCGGGGACCTTCCTGCCGCGAGGCGGAGGCGCTAACCGCTGCACCGCCGTGACACTCTTCCGGCTTTGCCGTCACTCGTTCTCCGTCACTCATTCTCTGCAAACTAGCTAACAACGTCGTACCTCCGAAGCACATTTAACCTCATTCTTGAGTCGTAGAAACACATCTGCCTCCACGCCCATGACCACACGAGATTTGCTGTAAAAATTCACGACGTACGTAAACACCTTCATGCTCTCAATAATGGCTCGTCCATAATTTATTCACTGCCTTTACTTAGCAGAAAATACAGGCTGCCATTTTGCAGCGTTCAGCCGCAGCTAATTATAATCAACAGCAATCGTTAGGTAAATAAAGGTCTTTTTATTAGCGGCAGAGTATAGGCGGCATGACAAACACCCTGCCGCATTATACACTGCAGCTTTATGGAGATGCCTCCGCAATCAGCTCATATATGCCACCTCATTACTGCCATTGAATGTGATCAGCGGCGGGACCAGTTCCCCCGTGCATTTCAATGAGGCGTCTCCTTCCTGTTTTTGTTGTTCAGAAATGGGTCTGAGCTTCTGCGCGCGGCTCTCTTTGTGTCGGGAGCTTCCAAACATAACTCGCCATTACCTCGAGTGCTTTTATCCCCCCACCCCTCTGAAAAAAAAAAAAAACGACAAAGGAGGAGAGGAGATTTGAACGAGGGTACAAAAGACGGTGAGAGATGTTTAGAGGGAGGGAGTGCAGGAGAAAAAATAGGGGAAAAGAAAGGGAAGTTAAACTGATGGCAGCGCTAAAGACGAGAAAAATGAAGGATCCTAACCTCTCTTTGGAAAAAATGAAACCCAATGGTACACATACACAGGTTTTATATCTAAGTCAAGCTAATAGAATGAGTAACAGTACATGTATGCTCGGGTTTAAGCCTCCTCACCTAAAAACCTGCCAATAAAAATCCGACAGTTTGCAGATGATCTACCGCTTTTAACAACAAACTGGTTCGTGCAGACATGTACGCTCGCATTTGTGCCTCTCCACCTCAGACTTGCCGATAAATATCAAACACTTCGCAGACAATCTACCGCTTCTAACACCGTCTGTGTCAATGACTCAACACACGGTTGAGCGGAAGAGTACAGGTACTGCAACCTTTGCTTCACATTTTGTCAGGGATCTTGAGACGGCACAATGTTTTTTTAACCGGACGATGGCGTAAGAACAAATGTCAGAGCATCGTGGCCTCGTTCCTCTCTTCCCTGCACCCTCCTTTCCTCACAGGTTAGATATTTTACCCAGGCGTACAGTTTCCTATCTCTTGTCAACTGTCCCGGTCCCTGCTTCCAGCACTAACCCTGCGTTTGTGTCCGGAGTCCACATCCAGGACGACTGCCTCCGCCCGTCCCTTGCGTTGAAGCTTGACCGAGTTTACGCGAGATCTGGAGGATCCTGACTCCTTATGCTCCCTTGTTGACATCCTTCTCGTCCACGATCCCCCTGCACTGAGCTCCAAATACAGGAAGATCCCCCAAAGACCATGACTGCCTTTGGGTGCCCCTTTCCTGACCCCCTGTGCTACGTGGGCGACATCCGTCCTGTCCCTGAACCCCCCTTGCGCCACTCCTTTCTCTGTGTAACCCAGCTGATCCGTATGGTGGGTCCAATGAATAAACATGACACGTCATCCGACATATGCGCTTGAGCCGAGCACGAGCATACCGCCGAGGAACGCTTTTGGTCGGAAATCTCATCCCCCTTCGCTTTCGCTGAGAAAACACTGCTAGCAATGTAGCGTTTCTGCTTTCACTTGAGAAGTCATTAAGGGAGTGATGATGCATTTACTTGGATAAAGATTTTCAGCGCAGCGGAGGCAACAGGAAAGAAGCACACAGAATATGTGATCAAAACCCTCCAGCTCTGACGGAGCTGTGCGGTTAATTAGCTCGGCGGCGTGGAGGAGGAGGGGGGGCGGGGGGCGTAGAAGTTGGACACGCCACAAAGACTGAAAACGTCCGAAGGGATACGCGATTGTGTCAAAGAGGTGTCGATCCAGATTTGAGGCCCGGGTTACTGGAACACCGCAAACTGTTTTTCCTCTTTAATCTCCCGGCCTATCTGACTTCAATTAACCGCTGGCGGATCCGGTTTGAAGAGGCGCCCGCCATACACACCTCCGTCCCGGGCAGAAACCGAGGCCCCATCCTTTCATGTCGGCCCACGGAACAGCTTGTTTTTAAGGTCTTCACTGGTAAATACCGAGTGAAGCAAAGTCTTCAGCTCGGTCGGCACTCTGGGAATAACATTGTTAGCACACGTAGCTCCATCGAGTACACTGGCGCAACGCAGAGGACAACTCCACCGGCATCCATGTTTGTCCAGGATTGAAAATCCTCGGACAAACCTTGAAATTGACCTTCTGACCGTCGTTCTGTTTGTATGGAGTCCATTTTACTTCTAAATGTCATCGTTTGTGCAAAATGGGAAAAAGATGCATGAATTAAACTCGCGCATGAATTCATGCCCCTAATTTGATAATGTATACTTTATTAATCCCTCGTGGGGAATTTCCTTCTCTGCTTTTAATCCATCATGGATGAATGAGTTGCCTGCCGCCTAGCAGCGCCAGGGGAGCAGTTAGGGGTTCGGTGTCTTAATCAACAACCCTTCAACAAACTAGGAGGAGCCGGGAATCGAACCAGGAACGTTCGGTTCCGAGGACGATGGCGCATTTGACGTCCAAACGGAAAGCATCTCTTCAAGAAGTTCTCGCGGAGTCATACTCGCAGAGACGTTTCTGACGCAGTGGTTTGCGCTTTGGCCTCAAAGCACGAAGGGCCCTGGTTCCATCCCGACAAGGGGACCGCTATTTGTGGAGACTCCATGTTGTCTGCGTGGGGTTCCTCAAGGTTCTCCAGGTTCCTCCCACAGTCCTAAAACCCTGGTTCATTGGACATCCTGAATCATCAGGCGTGTGAATGAGAGGGTGAATGAACGTCTGTCTGTACATGTGACGGACCGGCGAACTATCCCAACCTATTGTGAAGGCCAAATTTGGATGAATAATTTGGTCAAATAGAAAGAAAATCCACCTGAACCAAACACCTGGTTTGCTGAGGCCAAGGCTGAAGAAATGTGTGTGTGTGTGTGTGTGTGTGTGTGTGTGTGTGTGTGTGTGTGTGTGTGTGTGTGTGTTTGCGGTATGATTAAACAGAGCAGGTTCGACAAACTTCGGTTTCTAACTTTGCACCAATGTACAAATGGAGACGGTCATACCTGAGAGAAAAGCATAAATCAAGCCGCGGACACAGAAATAATTGAACAGTTTCCTATAAACACACACACACACACACACACACAAACACACACACACACACACACACACACACACCGAGAAGCTAATGCTCTGCCATTTGTGGCTCATTAACCGTTCAGTCACGGGTCGGCCTGGATCTCCGCGGCTCCTCCGAGCGCAGCCATGAGTCCACAGGATTTATCCGCGTCGAACGGAAACAACAAACAAGCCCGCCGTCGGCGCCGCCGCCGCAGCATGGAAATCAGCGGGAGGCTCGAAAACCGACAGATATTCCTTTTTGTCGTTTCGGGGAATTCCGAGAATTCATCGGAAACGCCCCGACATGGAGGCTCGGGGTCGGGGGGATGATAAGATGGAGGGGAGCTCCACAGAAGCACAGGGCCGGTGATTAGTCTGAGTCAGACTCTGGGACCCGGCTTTCGGATCATTTCTATTGATTTCTTATTTTATAGCAAGAAAAAACAGAAAATAAAGCTCTAAGAGGATTAGACAACTAGTCCCCTTTCGGAAAAAATAACATCCTCCCAGAGTCAACATTTGGCAAATCTCTTGGAGTTCTAGGGATTGACTTTCCCGGCTGCACAATGGAGGGATCACGAAAAGCAAGATTGATGGCCGGACCGAAACACAAACAAGAAAAAAAAACTGCTTTCAGCGAGGCGTCTCTTCGAACTGGCTTCTTCCACTGGTTTCAAGGCGCTTTTAAGGTTTAGTACCGCTGACATCCGAGCGCTTTTTCCCAACCGGGGCAAACAGACCGTTCGCCAAAATGTTAATTCCCAGCCAGGAGGACGTGCTGATGGAAGGTGGGACGGGAAACCCTCCAGAAATGCATCACCTGGTTTCAACAAGGTCACATTTCAGGACACGTTTTTTTTCTCAAACACGTCAACCAGTGCCAAACGTTTTTGTGGTATTTTAGCATAAATCAATTCTTTTCTGAACTTCTTTTCAAAATGAAAATTGCTGGTGATGTAACCGCGGTGACACTTTGAGGAAGTCCGGAGTGGCAGAGTACTGAATGCTTGCTAGGAGGACAAGATGTTAGAATCCCTCGATCATTCAGCACAAAGCTGGTGTTGGAGACTCAGGGACGTCCTCTCAGATGGCGTTTGAGGTCTTGAACGGAGTCGGTTCTGAAAAATACCTGCGTGAAAACTGTGCCAAGACGAACTCTGCGAATCGGCTAAGATGACTTTCTTATCGGATTGGTTGGTCACCTAAACCTTCAGGGTACCGGTTGCTACCGAAGCTACTGTGGGTCGAGGAAGGAGAGGAAGAAGGCGTGCTCAGAAGCAGAGAGAAAAAAGCAAAGGCAAGAGTCGGTTGACACTCCGAGAGAGAAGGTGGAGGAAGTCGTGTTGGGGGGGTGGCAAGGCCAGAAATTTGGGCGCAGGTTTTGTTGCCATGATATTGAAAGAAGAGAAATGGAGTAGAAGTGCTCTTGAAGGAACAGTTTGTGTGTCGGAGGAGGTAGACAGTTGGGTGGACGGCTGCAGAGTATCTCCAGGGACATGATGGTGCAGGAAAACGAGGAGATGACGAAGTTTAGTGTTCAGAATGGGAACCCAGAGGGACAGACGCCACTGGATTTTGCAAGAAGTATGCTGGAGCGGTGCAGGACATGTATGACAGCTGTGAGACAGTGGCGAGGTGTGACGTAGGTGTCCAAGGTGGAGGTGAGAGTCCATCAGGGATCTGCTCGGAGCCTCCTCTTATTTGCAGAGGTGACGGACAGGATGACAAATGAGGTAAGACAGGAGTCTCCATGGAGTAAGATGTTTGCAGATGACAGTTGGAGGAACATCTGGGGAGGTGGAGTTAAGCTTCTGGAAGGTAAAGGAATGGACGTTAGCAAGACACAATACCTGCTTGTGAATGAGAGGAGCCCAAAACTGAGATGGTTTGGACGCGGACAGAGGGCAGGTGAAGATCTGGGCAGAAGAAGCAGATGTTGGAGGACACGAGGAAGCCCAGAGAGGAGATATACGGATGAAGTGAAACAGGACGGGAAGGTAGTTGTTGTGAGAGAAGAGGTTTCAGAGGAGAGGGTTAGATGGAGGCAGATGATTGGCTGCGAGCCCTGAAGGGAAGAAGAGCTGCTGGTGATCTTTCCACCCGTCCCTTTGTGCTTTCGCGAGTTGTTCTGTCACTGCTTGAAAAAAAAAAAAAAAGACTTCATCACTAAACGCGGACAGCCGAGAGCGGAGGAAGCGTTCGCAGCAGATGGACTTATAGACGTGCCGAGGGGGAAACCCGGGCAGCGATAACGCCTGCGATGCACTTTATTCCTGCAACCCCCGGCCTGATAAAAACACAGGAAGCGGCAAAGTTGCGCGGATAAACTGATGACCAGGCAAGAAGCGGCGAGGCTGTGAGAGGGAAAGAAGAGGCGGGTCATCTGAAGCTGCGCAGAGAAGAAGACACGCGATGGCTAAATAACTAATAGCATAGCATTCTAAAGGACCAGTGGAGATGGTTAGACCGTCTATACCGCTTGTGCTGCATTCAGGAACCGATCCGCAGGTAGAGACGTGCAAGCGTCCGAACCGGTTCTCATCCCAAAGCATCGACAGCCTGACGGATGGAGAATCTCCTCTCGGTGTCACAGACCGACGCACCGGTGTGTCGGGATGTGAGGAAGACTTGCAGCGACTTGCACCCACGAAAATAGGAAATACAGAAGAACCTCGGCCTATGAAGGGAAGTGATTCCTTTACTCAGTTTACGAACCAAGATGTTGGCGAAACCAATCAGAGTTTCCCGTTGAATCAATGTGAGACATTGATTTGTTCTCCAGCACCAAAACATACTGAGCTCTTTATTTGTGGCAAAAATACAGAAAGGAATTAAAGCTAAAAGATTCTTCTGCTGTTCTTTCTCTTCTCGCCACCACTTGGACTCGGTGTTTCCTTCACAAACCAGCAAAAGTAAAGCCCTCTCGCATATGAGACCCTCACTAATGCTAACACTAGCTCCAACAAGCTGTCTTTCATTCATCCAAGCTAACAATAGCTTTTCTACTTCTTCTAAGACTTGAGACCTTTGCTCTGTTAGCGTAGTCGTCCCTTTAGCCACATTTGGCGCATCTTTGTTCTTCGGGATGGTACAGATGGTTGACTTAGCCGTGCCGTAGTGCTTGGAGAGATCTGTAACACCAACGCCGCTCTCAATGTTAGCTATCATTTCCTTCTTCACATCGACTGCAGTTCTTGACTTCTTCTTAACACTGCCAGCACGAGTACTTTTAACTTTTTTGGGAGCCATAATGAGGGCTAGCTTACTGAAAAAAGCGTTAAAACAGGAACACACAATGATGAAGGATTTCAACAACGCGGAGCAGCACACACGACTGCCGCTAAGCTACAACGCCACAACCCGGAAAGCCCGTGAGTTTGTTTGCTCGCGTGCGCCTACACCGAGGAAGGCTTGGGAGTGAGGATGTGTTGACCATTCACCCCCTCATCCACACACCGTGAAGAGACGAACAACCATTCACCCTCTCATTCACACGTCTTGTCAACTCAAGGTCTCCGATGAACCTCCTGCAGGTGGGAGGAACCCGGAGAACCCCGAGGAACCCCGCGCAGACACGTGGAGAACACGGAGACTGCACGCAGAAAGGGAAACCGCCTGAGGATCCTCTCGCAGTGAGGCGGTGGCGCTAACCGCTGCGGCGCCCACAACAGCAAATGTCACAAAATCACCGAACGTGGATCGAGGATCAGCGAACGCATCGCCGCAGAGGACGCTTGCTGTTTCTCTCGCATAACATTACATTTCCATTCGGGGGAGAAATCTTCCCGAGCAACGTCCGGAGTTACGTAAACCGTAGCCACGGCGGCGATGGGACGGTTTATAAATAGCTCCCCCGTTTCATCCGGCCGCCCACGCAGGTGGCGACACCTGCAACGCTGCAACGGCAGCCGCGGGGCACGGCCAGCCGCCGCTACGACGACGGGTCGGACGGAGGGTAAACAGCTGGAACGAGAAGAAGAAGAAGAAGAAGAAGAAGGAAGGAAGGAAGGAAGGAAGGAAGGGAGGACCTTTTATGGAGCAGCGGTGGAAAGCACACTTTCTCGCTCCCCCCTTTTTCGACCCGCTGCCCTGAAGACTTTCTACTCGTTCTATTTTCCTGATTTTCGCTCCATCCCCCCCTCCTCCGTCTCCTGCAATGTCACATTCCCTCTCTTTCTCTCTCTCACCCACTCTCTTTTTCACTGGCATCCTTTGAATTCCGTGCCTCTTTGCCTTCTGTACCCACATACATACGAGCTCTCGCTTTCTCTCGTTCTCGTTCTCCCTCTCTCCCTCTCTCTCTCTGTATGCCAGATGTTGTCATGGCAACCCCACAATAGGCCTTATAAAGCTAATAAGTAGACGGAGCGGTGGAGACGAGCGGAGTCGCTGCGGAAGGAGGAGGAGGAGTGGAATGAAATAGACAAAAATTAAATGGAAAAATAAATGAGTGCGAGTCTATTCCTGGTACGACAGCTCCGGGCCAGGGGAGCGAGGAAGACATTGTGCGTAGAAGAAGGCAGGTACACATCATTAGGATGCATTAAGTGGCGTCCGTAATGCGCCGCGAGTGTCCGCGTAATGCCTTTCTCCAAAAGCGGTGACAAGGCGTTATTAGAGCACCCGCCAATCCCTGCATGCAAATGCACCTCGCGAACGATTCCCACCAAAATCGGGACGGGAATGATCGGCCAGGCGGGTTCGGTGGCTGTCGGCGAAAACCTCGGCCTACCGATTGAATGTGTTCTTTGACTCCGAGAACCGAAACGTTGGCGAACCCAACCGATGTTTACCAGTGAATCGATGTAAGCCATTGATTCGTTCTCCAGCACCAAAACATACTGACCTCTTTATTTGTGACAAAAACACAGAAAGGAATGAAAGCTAACCTGAATTATTGCTGTGTTTCTGCTGTTCTTTCTCTTCTCGCCACCACTTGGACTCGGCGTTTCCTTCACCAAACCAGCAAAAGTACAGCCTTCACGCATATGAGACCCTCGCTAATGCTAGCGCTAGCTCCAGCGAGATATGTTCCCTTGATCTGAGCTAACAAAACCTTTTCTACTTCTTCTAAGACTTGAGACCTTTGCTCCGTTAGCGTAGTCGTCCCTTTAGCCACATTTGGCATATCTTTGTTCTTCAGGATTCACAGATGGTTGACTTAGCAGTGTTGTAGCGCTTGGAGAGATCTGTCACACCAACACCGCTCTATTATTTCCTTCTTCAGATCAAGCTTAATTCTTAACTTCTTCTTAACACCGCTAGCAATAGCATTTTTAACATTTTTGGGAGCCGCAATGAGGGCTAGCTTACTGAAAAAGGTGTTATAACAGGAGAACACAGCGATGAACGATGTAAACAACGCGGGGTTTTACGCACGACTGCCGCTAAGCTACAACGCCACAGCACAGAAAGCTTGTGAGTTTGTTGTTTGTGCACCGAGGCTTCTTCACAACTTAGTTAAAAATTTGATTGAAAACTCTAATTTGTTTGTGATGAGGGGCGTTTGTGAGCCGAGGCTCTACTGTAAATAAAAATGACAACGGAGATCGAGTAAATCGGTTCAGACGTCCAAGCTTTGACTCTAATATGGATCCATAAGAGCGGCAGTTGACCAGCGGCTACTTGTAAAAAAAAAAAAAGAAGTCGACCGTTTTCCGAAGCTACGCGCCGGGGAAGCGACTCCACCTGCGGCCAACAAATATGCAAGAGGCATAAGTCATCCGGACAGGCCTCCTCCTGCCCTGCACCCTCTCCGAATCCAGCGTGACATGACAGAAGAGCCTCCGTTGTGGCTCTCTGAGCTGCCCGAAGCGTTCGTCTCCCGTTCCCGGCCGCGCGGCGAGCAGCCTCTCCTTCAACCGAAGAGGTGGGTGGTCCGGCTTTCGCCGTGAAGCTACTCAGGCGCGTCGTTCCCGAGCGGATTCTTCGCAAGGCGCATCACGCGGTGGGGGAGTTCGCGCCGCTTGTTATCTTCTCAGCCGGTTTATTTCATCTTACAGTCGTCTCCGGGAGGAAGAACTAGAGAGGCGGAGGTGGAAAGGAGAGGGATGAAGGTTAGCGGCAGCAAGGCGGAATGCATGCGTGTGAACGAGAGGAACCCAAGTGGAACGGCGAAGAGACGGAGAAGGTGGAGGACGCTGAGGTTGGAGCTGCAGGAGAGGATGGAGGTCTCGAGGAAGACCCGAGAGGAGGTTTATGGATGGAGGGAAATAGGACAGAAAGTTAGGTGTTGGGAGAAGAGAGCTTGCGGAGGAGCGGGTTAGATGTTCAGACGATCGGCTGTGGAGACCTCTGAGGGGAGCAGCTTACTGAAAGACGGTGAAGGATGGAAACAAGGCGGAGTAGCACGCGCCGCAGCTGCTGGGCTAAGACGCCTCAACGCGGAAAACCCGTTATTTTGTGTGATCGTGCGTTCGTGCGCCGAGGCTTGTCCGCAGCTCCATTCAAAATTTGTTCTTGGACCGATTTGTTCGGAAATCGAGGTTCTGCTGTCAATAAAAAAATGACAGCGGAGATCGAGTGCATCGGTAAGACGACCGAGCTTTGACGCTGACATGAAAATATAAGAGCGTCTGTCGACCGGCAGAAGAAATCGGTCCCGTGGGCTACGATGCAGGCGGAGCTCGACCTGGAGTCCACGTGACCTTCCAGCCGCCACTTCTAGCTAAAATGCTTCTCGACCGGGGAGGGAACAAATGTATCTGTCGAATAAATGGTCGGAAGATACAGATAAAGATTCTGTGACGGATTATGAGACGCACTTGTATGTTCTGGTATTTCAAATTCGATGTTCAAACGTTAGAGGCCGCCGAACTGCTCGGTTGCTGCTAACTGTTAGCTTCTGTGCAAAGCAAGTTTTCCCTGGCAGCCGTCACAAAAAGTACACAGTGAACCCTCGCTATAACGCGGTTCACCTCTCACGTTCTCGCTGCTTCACGGATTTGCATTGTGCATTGTGGTCTTCATTCTGATTGGCTGAACAGTCTCCCCGCGTCTTCTCTACCTGTGTGTCAATAACGTTACGGTTTAATACGTACATGCACGTAAAACAGCTTGCCAAAGTCAAGTTTGCAAATTTTCTCTAAAACCCATAATGTCGACAAAACGTTCTGCACCGACAAAACATCGACTTCTCTAAAAAAGAAAAAACACACCTGCGGTTTTCCAAGGTTTTCCTCCTTAGTTTCAATGTATTACAGAGTATTTCATTGTATAATAATTGTAAAAAAAATAACTACTACTTACTACTTCATGGATTTCACCTGTCACGGGTTCTTTTTGGAATTTTTTTCCAGCTTCATTTCTTTCGAGAGCTTCCTCCCACGCGACGCACGGGATCGGTAATGGATTCACCTCGGGTCAAAGCCAGATGGCAGGTTGGATCGGACGAAATCTTCAACATCTCCACGTTCAAAGGCAGGAAGCTGGCGTTGGCTTCTGATTAACGGGAGATCGCTAACGGTTATGTCGTCGGTACAGCTTTGGAAGCGAGTGAGACCTTGATCGTGTTTTTACGACCGGTCGAGAGAACAGTCGCCGAATCGAGCTCCGCCCTCTCGCCGTACGCCATTTTTCTCTGGAGACGGACTGCGGGAAGGACAAAGCAAGACGTTTACGCGAGTCCTGCAGGGCGTTCACACAGAAGTGGCTGGACCGTATGAATGACTCAAAGTATCGCTTTAAAAAAGAATGCACTGGTCATTTCTGCTAACAGTTAGCCTCTGTAGCCAATGAATCTCTTTGACTGAAGTTTTTTTCCAGTGGGTCACAGCTTCCCAAAATGCTCTGATTCGGCAAATTCAAACAGTTTGAGTTGCCTTTCGCGTTTTCCCGGCAACGCAAAACTTAATGAGCGCTCACCGGCAGCAGAGGTGTGAAGCCGGTTGAAGCCGGTTGAAGCGGGACCAGCGGATATCACAAACCTGTGATAAAATAGATTAGGCAGCCATTTAGGCGCTACGGTTTTGGCCACGGACCAATTCCCGTTGCAGCGACTCCCGCGGCGGGCGAATACTTCAGCTTGCCGACGGGAAGTGCACCTTTCCAACAGGGGGTCGAACGACACCGCTTGCCGTGCGTCCCTCATGTTACCATGGTGATAAGCAGTGCATCCACTAGAGGGCGGTGCATAGTTTAGCGTTAGCTCCCCAGGGAGCTGTTATGGACAATAAAAAACATAATATATGTCATATAATGCGCATTCTGGGAATGGTGAGAACTATTAGGTCCAGCATGATCTGAAGAAACATACATGTGCAGCCATTTGCACAGATGCACGCTTTCTTTACAGATCTTTAATGAGTTTAATTCATGTTTATTGTTCACCTCATTTTTCTTTCATATAGTTAAAGATGTTGGATCTGCTCTCGGATGCCGCGCTAACCAACAATTAAAGCTCCTCCGATGACGACATCCAACCTTCACTTGCATCCATGAAACACACACTCAGTTATTCCGACCATTTTCCACATTACTGTGTGTATTATTTGTCTATATATGTGTATGTGTACGTGTGTGTGTGTATATATATATACATGTAGGTATGGGTATGTGTATGTATTTATATATGAATGTGTGTGTATGGTGATATTTGTGTGTATATACATTTTTGCGCATGTATATATTCTTTCTTTTCGAACAGTTTTTTTTCCTCTTTTTTTTGTGCTTATTTATATGTTGGCTTTATGATATTATTATTGTTGCGCTGCTGCGACACACAAATTTCCCCTATAGGGATCAATAAAGTATTATCTTATCTTATCATTTCAACGTATTAAAACTGACTCGTCGTCGCCACTGGAATTATCCTGATCTGCTTTTCTTCTTTCCAAATAAACTGCACAGACTTACAGCTGGAAAAAAAAAAACAGAACTGCGCCTCGGCAACCGGTGGTGCGCAGGAGGTTAAAAGGGAGCCGCGGATGGCCGCTCCCTCGGTCCGAGTCCTCAGAGGACTTCAGTCAGCATCTGCCTCCAGGATCATTATGTAGAGGAGCGACACGACACTCCTCTTTTGAGGAAATAACAGAGCGACGCTTCAATGGGAATAAGAGATAGAAGTGTCTCATCTGCCTGTGTGTGTGTGTGTGTGTGTGTGTGTGTGTGTGCACCTGTGGATTGATAATGAAAGCATTTTTTTGTGTGTGTGTTTGAAGCACTGCACACATCAAAGTCTAGCCAGTCCTCTGAACCGCTTCGCACACACACACACACACACACACACCACACACACACACACACACACACACACACACACACACACACACCACACACACACACACACACACACACGCACACACGCACACACGCACACACGCACACACACACTCGAAACACTTGGGGGTTCTTTTGCTGGTAGCCGGTGGCGGCAGGTGTGAGGGGAGGGGCAGTCGCACGAGGATCCAGGTGAGACCACCTGACCGAGGCTGCTGCTGCTGCTGCTGCTTCGCCATGACAACCAGATTTCTCATCGCTATGGCGACACGCGAAGACAGGGAGGGGTGTTTGAGGACAATGGACGGTCCGTACAATTCTGCTCATTTGAGAGGAATCAGCTGACCTTATAACGTGAAAAGAGAGGCAGGGAATATCTATCATTTTTTACATTTATTTTTTATAATTATAATTTCATCATTTCATTATTTTTTGTACATATTTCCAATCATTATGTCTTGGTTTACAAAAGTATCTATGAATTATTTAGAGATGTTCCTTTTGCGCGTACACACCGACATATGAAAGCAGGTCTGCCTGTGTGTGTGTGTGTGTGTGTGTTTGTGTGTGTGTGTGTGTGTGTGTGTGTGCGTGTGTGTGAGTGAAAATAAACACAGACACACAAACTCATATTTGAGCGTTTGACCACATTGAATGTTCCATCAAATCCTGCTCATTCTAGAAGCATAAGCTGACCTTATACATTGCAAAGAGTGGCTGGAAATCATTAATATATATGTATAAATATATGTACATATTTGAAAAATATTTTTAGTTTGTTTTTATTTTGTATTTGTATGATTTTTTAAATATTTTTTATATTATATACATATATATATATATTTTTTTTTTTAAACATTATATCTTGGTTTACAGGAGTATTTATGCATTATTTAGTATTTAGCTATGTTCCTTTTTTTTATGTGCGAACACACCGACATATGAAAGCGGGTCTGCCTGTGTGTGTGTGTACGTGTGTGTGTGTTTGTGTGTGTGTGTGTGTGTGTGTGTGTGTGTGTGTGTGCGTAGGTTGGAGATTTATTCGCCGTTTTGTGCCAAAACACTTCACGCGTGTCATCAAATATTCCCTCTGGAGGTGAAACCCTAAGAAAAAAAAAAAACAACCAAAAAGAAAAACCTCTCTCTCGGTGCGTCGCGAGATGAAACCGCCGTTCATCGAGCCTGACAGTGAACGGCGCCCGACGCGGGAGCGACCCGGCTCCTTTTGATCACGTCCTGCGGCCGAGTCTCTTAAGTAACCCTTGAGGGAGGCGGGGTTTGGACTTGAAAGCGTCTCCAAAATTTTCTATTCAAACAGTCGTCGGGAAGTTTTCTTCATCGCCTCACATGACCCTCTTTGGTACGTCCCGACTCGACCCTTGTCGGGAGACAAGCCTGAGAAACGGTCACTCTACCCAGGAAGGCACGACACCGGACCGAAACCTGATATCCCCTCCTCTCAGCCCCATCAGGTGGAAAATAAAAGGTACAGAACGGGTCACTCATGCTCACGCTAGGTACGTCAATAGGTACGTCACTGTTGCCATTGTTGTGAAGCAGTGCCTCCACTAAAGTGGGGTGCAGAGTTCAATTCCTATTTTGACGCCAAGTTCTTCTTCTTCTCCCCTCCTTTCGCTGGTCGCACTTGAGCATACCGCGCAACACTGCCGTTGATTCCTGGTGGTACTGCTCCATTTGCTGTGCTTGGCTACGCACCCGCGAGCTTCCAAGAAACATTGTACCGGATGTGACGGCAGTGTCCGCGCAGTGGTTAGCGCTTCCACCTCACAGGTAGAAGGTCCCTGGAGTCCCTATGTTCTCCCTGTGTCTGCATGAGTTCTCCTGGTTCCTCTCACAGTCCAAAAACATGCAAGAAGTTCATTGGAGACTCTGAAGAGCTTGTGAATGGGAGGGTGAATGGTTGTAGGCGCGGCGAGAACTTTGGCCCAGCGGCCCTGGTTCTGGAGTTCCAACTTGGCAGAACTTGTTATTCTTGCGTGGTACCTGAGAACTATTGTGCGATTGGTCAGAAATCTGAAGTGGGCGCGGTTAATGCGGAGGAGCATACATGTCTTCATACCCGCTCCTAGGCTGGAATAGAAGGTTGTAAAGAATAAAGGATGAAAGAATGAAGAATGGAGATCTGTAACACATCTAGTGAGACATCAAGAGATATACAGATGTTCAGTAGTAGCTACAGAAGATAACCATACCTTCTAGACACATTGGCAAAGGCAGAATTGTGTGTAAAAATGCGTCGGAAGGACGTAGATCAGACCAGAATCACCGTTTGCTTTGAAAGGTACATGAAAAATAACGTGTGCCGTCTTTCTCTCCTACCCGTGTTCATCTCCCACGTCAAGCGAAACGTGGCTCGGACTCGCCGCGCGACTCTGCCCACTTGTCGGGGGCGCGTACCTGCGAGCTGACAGTCGTCGTTGGAGCCCGCCGAGTCCTCCTGGTTGGGGCTGAGCGGCGGGCTGGCGGGGGGGCTGGTGCTGAAGCTGGCGTAGCCCAGGGACGAGCTCACCTCGCTGGGCTCGCAGCTGTGGTTCACCGGCCTCTGGACGTCCAGGGACGAGGACAGGGAGGTCCGCTGCTTGGGCTGGAACGCAAAGATGAAAACAAATAAGAAGCGTCGCCCAAGATGTTATCAAGACATTTGCTCAAGAACATCTGGAGCAACTGGGAGCAACTGTCTTGCGCAAGGATACTTCTGCATGCAGGAGGGAGATGCCTGCGATCAAACCGCCAACCTTCCGACGCCCGCTCCACCAGCCGCCCCCGATCAATAAATCAATACATTTCTGTTTCGAGTCCCGATCGATGAGCCCGTGATATTTTCGGAACAGCAGCGGATGGAAACTTCTCCTCTAACGTGTATTTCCTCTGGAGATACTCTGAAAGATTCACAGGTTGACCTGTGGCCGACCCCAGCAAGCGAGCACGAGCCCTTCTGTTCCTGTGGTTTTCATCCAACCCTTGATTTTTCTAAAATCTGTTTCTCACCTCCAGCACAGCGGCCGCTGCCAAAGGTTTTGAAAGGCTGTGTGAATTTGCTGGCAAAAACAACTTGCCCAACAGGTTACAAATCGGCTATTTATTTTTTCTTGTTATGTCGATGACCAAGTCAATGCCAGAGAGCCAGAAGGAGTGAAAGGGGCAAGAGGAGCAGCTCTCCAATGGCTTTGGATGATATTTGGATCCATCAAATGCATTTTGGGCCACGGAATACGAGAGCGGGTGCAAGGGACGTGCACTTGTTTAGTGCTGCCGCCTCACGCCAAAAAACACCCTGGTTGGATCCCGACAGGGGGCCTTTCCGTGTAGAGTGTCTGCGTGGGGTTCCTCCCACTGCCCCAAAACATCCAGGAGGTTCATTGGAGACCCGAAATTGCCCAGGTAGATGAAATGGTTGTATGTCTCTGATTGACATGTGATTGAGGGAGTGCAGGTGTGTGACTTGTGTGACTAGGTGACCTGTGAATGGTTGTGTCTGTAAATGTGGCCCTCTGATAGCTCCAGGAGGAACCCCGCCTCTCGCCCGAAGACAGCTGGGACAGGCTCCAGTTGTCCCATGACCTGGGCCGCAGTCAAAGCAGTTTAGATAATGAATGAATTAATGATGTTGTGTTGAGCAGGAATCACCGTAGCCAGTTTCATGTCCTGGCTTTTAGCTCGAAGTCCGAAACCAAAGTATCAAAGCTCTCTGCTTTGATACTTGAACAGTGAACAGTGTTTATCAAACATCTGCCTGACGACGCAGAACTTATCATCATCCTCACATTAACGTTTTGTATACTTCCACTGCCTGAGGTCCCGTGGCGGTGAGAAGCAGCGCTATCCTCTGTGCGTCTCGCAGGATCTCCAGCCTGAGAGCTGTCGGTTACAGCCCGAAACGCTGCGTCAAAGTTGGTAAACAACGAGCTCTCCATCCCATCTGTCGTATATCTATGATATGGAATTAGAAAGCAGACAGCTCGGTGGAAAGGAGGCGTGGCGGTATCCATATCGTGTTTTTGATTGACAGGCAGTCAAAGCCTGACTCACGACGTCGACTGCTAGTCTCGCGCGTCTTTGTCCCGACGATTCACGATTCAGGAAATGAAAGCCGTGAGCAAACAAAGTGTAGGAGCGAGACAGGGGATGAGTGAATCTACCAACCGGCCGGCGGATCTTACATAATGAGACATTTGCATCTCTCAACAACAACAACAACACGCCGACTCGCCTCGCAGGTAGTCCAACACCCCCGCTGCTGCAACTCCTTGCGAGGCGCGTCCAATCAATCTGCCGAGGTTTGTGACGGCAACACAACATCCAGGGACCTGGAGAGACTGACGCATGACAAGGCAACCTTTGTCACAACCTTCATTTAAGCCGGTTTGACTTCATGCACGGAAAAGCGACCGTAGCTTTGCGTGAAGACAAAATGCAAAACAGCAAGACCAAGGAGGTCGTTGTCGACTTCCGGTGAGGCCAAGCAACTCCCCCCCACACACACACACTGACCATCAATGGTACTGCCGTGGAGAGAGCGAGCGGCACCGAATTCCCGGGGTTGCACATCAGCGAGGACCTCTCCTGGACCACCATCACTGGCGAAGAAGGCACAGCAGCGCCTGTACTTCCTGCGCAAACTCAAGCCAGCGAAAGAACCCATGCCCATCATGCACACCTTCTACCAGGGCACGATGCTGAACTCTCTTCAGCCCCCCCTACGGTTATCACCTGTTTAAATTTTAGCTATTCCTTTCGCGGCACAAACAGGAAGAGCGTGTCCTTCTGTGGCAACCCAAGCCTCGACACATTGGAATCTGAATCGGACGCACCAGAAGACCCCGTCGGCAGATGGCCACCTGGGAATTCCGCCCCAGCCTGGCAGGACCAGGGTCGTTCAAAGGACAAATGCATCAAGCAGACAAGATCGGATCCCCACGGGGAACAAGGGGGCGGGGGGGTGATGTATGAGCCCGAGGGGGAGTCGCACCGACTGGGCGAGAGGAAGGACACAAGCCTTCTGCTGCTTTCACTTTCAAGACCTTCTTGTCCTGATCCTCTTGTGTGGGCCGGACAAGACCATCAAACATGCCACTTGTCTGGCACTGGGAAGTCTCTTGAGCACCTCCTCATTTCGGTTTCTTCATGTGGGATCTTTGGTTGAACTCCTCGATGAAAGGTGGGTAGATGTAAAGCAGAAAGCCCTCCCCAATGAGGATGCGGGTCTACTCCTTTGAAAGAATCCCAGAAGTTGCGCTTGCAGAAGTTGCGCTGATGTATCACACAACAGTTGGACAGGTTCTTGCTTTCCCCTCCATTGGCAGTGCCGCTGATGTCCATAGTGGGCTTCATGAGTTGAGGTGGTGGACGCAGAGGGTCCAGAACCTCCATAAAGCGATTTAAAGGAACAAAGACAAGTTGCAATTGGAATACTTCAACGACTTGACCCTTCCGCGGCACTCGAGTGTGCCAACGGACGAGGTGTCACTTGCAGTGCAGGGTGCAAGAAGTGCTCTTGGGACGCTGCCGTCTCCAGATCTGAAGGAACCTACCACGCCTTTCCAGACACGGCCCGTCTCACGTGGGCAAGTCCTTTGGCACTTCACAACTTCAACGGCATTTCGAACCCTTCTTTTAACCACCTCCTCGTCGCGCCCATCTCCTCAGCCGTGCTTGTTAAGAGCTTCCACAAACGCACGCCGACCTCCAGTGCGACGCACACACACATGCCCGCCGTGTGCTGTGGGTCTGGCTGACGCTTTGTGTTCGTAATGCTAGCGGGCGGCTGGCTAATGAACATGTCACGGGCTGACTGGAAGGGGGATTAATGAGCACTGACACACACACACACACACCCACACACACACACACACACACACACACATACCTGATTTAAATGAAGCAAACTGTGCTTTCCTGCCAAGTGGTCCCTTGGGGCGGAGCATGCTGTTTAACAACTGACTAGTGTGTTCACCTTTGTGTTCTGATGCTGATACCCAACACGCCCGCGAGCTGAAAAAGTCAAGCTGCGCACGCACTCCAGCTTGACTTTGCCCAGCGCACCCCAAGGTAAGTGCTATTCCCGCGTTAAGCGGAGATTTGCGCACGGCGTCATTATTCCTGATCAAAAATGCGCCTTGATTATCCGAACCTAATTGGAGTTCACAGGGCCGTGGACCGGAGATAAACACGATCTGGAGATCGACCTGGCGGAGCAGCACGAGATTCGACAAAGAATCCAAAAATGTCGCCTTCTCGCTTATGGTATGGCTGTTAGCGTCACGATTATCCTGATAATTGACGATCAGAGCTGCGGAGTGTGTCGTTAGTCAAGGGCCGTTTTATTTCCCGACCGTCCTTCCGCCCTTCAAGTCATAAACCTCCTCCACCATGATGCAGAGGCCGCCTCCGACCCCTTCAATTTAGCATCACCGCTCAATTAACGCAGCTTCTTTAGCACCGGGAAAGTGTCGCCCAGTGAGGACTGGCGTAAAATTCCCGCAGAAAGGGGGGACGGGGTAAAACAAAAAGAGGAGAGAATGGACCTTCTCCACCTTTCATTCCCTAGCATAGCCTCTACAACATCTCCTCTTTGGACAGAAAACGTCCAAGAACTCGGATCTAACAAATAACCGGCTTGAATTCGGTCCCAGGAAGTCGCCTCCTCGAGGGGGAGCTGTTAGTTTTGGCATTCCCACAGGCGGCGAGGGACCAGGGTGGGGAACGGTGTGACCGCGATGTGCGCCTTGAAGGCCAAAACAAAGAAGATGAAGAAGAGGAAGACGGCAGGGAGGAGGAAGCTGCCGCAGCGTTCATGGGATGATAACCAAGGACGATCAGATTGAAGTGTTTTTAACTTCTCCCTGCGCTGTGAAGAACCCCGTTAGCCGTTAGCTAACTCTGTACTTATTTTGGCCAAAATGTTGATGTTCCTCTACGAGCCCTGGAAAGCCCTCTGTGACACAGCAGGCCAGAAGAGCTCGGACCTCTTGTCCACTGGTTCTGTCCATTCAGCCCCAAGAAAGTGACCACAGGAGCTTTGGTGATCCCAAAACCCTTTTTTGCGCAGGTTAAATGTCAGACAATATTTTCACAGACCGTCCTTTAAGCTGTGGTGGATAAATACAACAAAATCAAATGATACGACCGGCATACAAACTGGAATGTTTCTAAATATAACAATTAACGTGAACCCGCTGTGTGTGCTACTTTACCAGCAGCGTCCTCATGACATGGTGGAATGCAGAATGCTCCGTTTTGAAGGCTTTTCATTGCCTCATTAGAGAGCCGGATGCCGCGTATCGTGCAGAGCTGGGACTCGCAACGTGGGAACAACCTGTTGCAATAAATCCATATTTCAAGTCGGACTCCTGCTTTTGTCTGTTTAACGCAGCTTTGATTTTCTCTGAAGCTGCTCTTCTGTCCGTTTTACCCTGCGCAAAGAAACTTTCCAAAGACGTTGTTCATATTCATGTCAATTTAGCGCTAATGTACCATGTGTTAGCAGCCGGCGCAGCCCCTTAGAGAAGGTAGTGGATGTTGGTTAGACATGTGACCGAGGCGAACATCTTGACATGCGTCAACAGTGAGTCACAGACAGATGTGGTGGAGAGTCTCTGTTCATTTTCCAAAATAAAACATCTTTCAGAATCAGAAAATAAATAAAAAGGAAATTATGTAAGTTATGTATTCTTGCTGTGCGGCCCCAGTACCGCACACGCGGCCCAAGGATTGGGGACCACTGACCTAGAGGTATCTGGTGATGGTTCCCGAGGAACCGTAAAGACTCTTGGGTCGGAGCTAAAGTGGTTCTAGGAACTGAGGTCCCTGAATGCTCTGCTGTCTAAACGCACCAAGAAACAACCTAGTTCCCGAAAAAGTTCCTGAAAAAAATTCCAACAGTGCCAAAGGGGCCATTACTCAGGCCCATTAGCAGTGCCTGAAAACTCCGGATGGGAAAGATCTGAAAATGTCTCCACGGAGACGGGGAAACAACACTTTGAAAACAGGCTTGCCCACAAGGCTTGCAGGGTCGACCGCAACCCGACTCAGCGGAGTTCTTGGACTGGCGCGACTCCCGGTCGACATCCTCCTGGAAAACACCCTCCTTGTAGCTCAGGCTCTCCAAGCAGTAGCTGTAACTCATCGCTAACATTCACACCCGCATCTGTTATGGCGCCAAAACGGGATGCGCGTTTTAGCTCCTTCCAAAGTCACGCCGCTAACAACAGCGTTCCTGGGGTCTCCGCCGGGGATCGTTTCCGGAACGTCGCCGCCCCATGCTGACGAGATCGTCCAACCGCACGGTTTATCGAAGCATCCTGACCGCCAGGGATTCGGGCGTTAGCTCCGGTCGCCAATTAGCGACCTGAGTCGTCCCGCCGGCGAGGTGACGCTGATCACCAGTCGAGGCGAACTATCCTTTGTTTCTCCGTTGAATGTGTTTCGTCTTCTCTCTCGACGCCCCCCCCCCACCCGCCAAACACCCGCCGTCGCGTATTGACCGAGCGCACGCTGTGCAAACACACGTGCGCGCTCAGATACTGATTCGGTCGTATCCCCACACCGACGCGTAATTCCGCACAGATCGGGGGAAATATGCTGGAAGATTAAGTGACTGGAGAGACGCCGTCAGAGAGATTGTCGAGCGACGGTCGCACGCGCCTGTGTGTGGGTGTGTGTGTGTGTGTGTGTGTGTGTGAGTGTGTGTGTGTGTGTGTGTGTGTGTGCTCAGCACAAACAGTCCCGCCGGTGAACTGATTTATGAGTGGGAACAGAATAATTAGCTCCAAATGCCAAAGTGATTGGTGATCTTTCCGTGTGTGTGTGTGTGTGTGTGTGTGTGTGTGTGTGTGTGTGTGTGTGTGTGTGTGTCCTATTGATGGTCCTGCTTCTTTTTTGAGGGAGGTTGCTTCACCTCGGGCTTAACAAGAGATGCTAAGACACAATCACACACACACACACACACACACACACACACACACACACACACACGCGCGCGGCTCTTTATTACGAGCCCGGTCAAAGGTGTGTGTTGACTGAGGTCAGATCTTCAGGTGTGT
>CAAKHD010000480.1:5186-15393 GCA_901007705.1 Fistularia tabacaria
AAGGTTACTGAGAAAATACCCAGTGAGCGAGGGGGGGACCAAAATAAAAAAAAAAAAAAAAAAAAAAAAAAAAAAGTAACATACGATTCAAGAGTCGACGCTTGAAAAAAACGAATTGTGTAATAGGGCTGTAATTTCAAAAAAAAAAAGGTGTTTCTCCTGTCGGGAAATCATCGTAATTTTGGGCAGAATTCCTGGAAGAGAGGAAGAAAAAAAAATGAGCTGGTAAGTGAGAGTTGTTTGCATTCAACCTCAACGAGACGTAAATAAGACAATCGTTTTAATTTGGACGAGCCTTTCTTCAGAATACAAGCACGATATTCTAAAGCGTAAAAGTTTATTGAACTACCGGTGCCCTTTGTAAGGATCTGTAAATCGCTTCCACGTTGCGAGAGAATGGTGGTGTGGGGTATCCTTTGAGTCCAAAGATTGTTTTCTTATTTATTTGAAAGTACTGATTTATTACTTTTTTATCTCCATTGACGGATGCACGCAAAATGTATTGTGCAGACAGAAAGTGTTTGCATGTCCACGAGAGGAAGGAACCTCCTCCTCCTCCTCCACCACCTCCACCTCCACCTTCAGGTCCCTGCTGGTGTGCTGACTCTTGTTTCCCCCTGCTGACAGTCTAAAAGAAGAGACCCGCAGTGTGTCTCCTTCCTGCCCCAAACCCGATGAGCCCGAAGAGCCTCGGGGCACGGCCATGAAGACTGGATCTGCTTCAGGTCAGTAACCCCAGGGAGTCAACATTCCAGAAGTCATTGGATTAGATCAGATTAAATCACTCACGACATTAAGGCGTCGCGGCTGGAAACTGGGAAAGGGTCTATCTGCTACTTTGCACAGGTACGTCTAATTACAGGGACATTGGAATTCTTGTGGCTCTTGCAGATTTCCTAAAATTGCAATATGAAAAAAGCACATACATTAAATACATACATTGTATGTACAAACAACAATAGAAAGTGGGGGGAAGAGCAGCCAGTTCCATGAGGGGAATATTAAGTACAGTTATGCCCATAATTTTAATTTTTTCCACATTGATGTGTGCGTAAGATCTTGCATAAAGTGAATGAGTGACGTATCAGATTTCATCGCGCACCCAGACATGTTGGCTTGAAGAGTGGATTATTTCCGGTGGTGTCAGGTGATCTCTAATGTCGTGGGCCAGTGAGCCTGCCAGTGGCTGGAAAGACACTGTTGTGGAGGCGAGCCCTGTGAGTGCTGATCATCTCAGATTGTAACCTGAATCCACTTGTGGGCGATGTTTGACCCTGAAGATGCGCCGTGCTTTCCACCCTGACAGCGCTGTGTGGGATTATAGTGTCCATTGAAAGCAATTCGTCAAAGTGGAACGACTGAAAACACAATCCTAAAAAGACATAAGTCATGCGATGTTATTTTAAATGGAACAGTAGTAGATCACCAAACACCCCAAGGGTTCCTACTTGAGATTTTTTTTTTTTTTTTTTTTTTTCGTTATTTGAATCATTTGACTAATTTTCTTTACTTATCGTAAAGCTGATCAGTCCATTAAAATCGCTGAAAAGTGTAAAGATATTGATCAGTATCCCCACGTCACCAATCGATATTATTGAAATTGCCGTCACAGGCGTAGTAATTGAATTGATTACATGTGACGAGCCAGCGTCCGTGCCTTTCGGTTGTCAGAAGACGATGTCGCATTTCTTTATTGATTTCCGAAGGCACCGCCGTTGGCGAAGAAAGGCTGCCAGCATCACCGGGAGCGATAATCACCAAGGAGATGGAGGAAGAGGAGCAGCAGCTGATGGAAGAAGGGGCGGAGAAAGAGAAGGAGATGATTGAAAAGGTTTGCCATGAAGTAACACACCGGGATAGTTTTTTTTTTTTTCCTTCTCAATAACTGCCAGAATAAATTGTCCTCAGCCCATTTTTATTCACTGTTTCACCTTTTATAAAACTTCGGGGTCTTTTATTTTAAAAAGGGTTAGGGCTATGGGGTGGGGTATTTTAGGGTAATATCATATTTTTCAATAGTATAATTTTTGATTACCACATTCAGGAGCCTTTCAAATTAAAGAAATCCTCTACATAAGTGATCTGACCTTTTAAATCTTCTTTTCCTTCCGGCTCTATTCGGATCACACCCTACTCTCTTGTATCCTCTTCTCTCACAACAACTAACTTCTTGATTATTTCCGAATTATTGCTGATTTATTCCCCTGCTAATTTATCTTTGATTTCTCCAATCCAGCTACTTTCTTGGTATGATTTTGTAATGTTTCTCCTGATTTCTAAACTTCTTTTCATACTGTAGGTATTGAGCCGGGTGTTTGTTGTCGTTGTTACGATTGACATGATAGACAGCCCCTGTAATGTCATCACACATCTGACGACTGAATTATTCGCATCAGGCACGGCAGTCCATGGAGAGAGACTCGCACGACATGCGCTTCAAGCGCCTGCAGCACCTGCTCCAGAAAAGCAACATTTACTCCAAATTCCTGCTGACGAAGATGGAGCAGCAGCAGAGCGAGGTGCCTGGAACTGTTCTGATGACTTATTGCTGTTTTAATACAAGTGCCTCATGTCCTTTTTTTTTTTTTTTTCCTGCATGTCAGGAGACAGTCAAGAAGGAAAAACTGAAAAAGAAGTCCAAGGTGAGGTGGATGTTCTTTGCTTTGATCAAATTTTCTCTTCATTAATAATTATTATTGACTTTATGGAAACAAGATTTAGTTAACCAAGCGTTTTCTTTTTCAATGCAGAATGGAAAGAGTCCAGAGACTGAAAAAGGTGAGTAAAAGCCTAGTGTTTTCATGTAACATAAAAAAAACAATTCCCATAATTAAGATAAGATAAGATATTACTTTATTGATCCCTATAGGGGAAATTCGGGTGTTGCAGCAGCAACATTAGAGGAAAAAAAAAAACAAAACAGGAAAGATGAACACACTCATATTCCCTTATCCATATCTGGAATTATCCCACTTTGTAATTGTAGGTCTGTGGGTTAAGCTAAAAAAAAAAAAGGCAGACAGAATTTTTGTCTTGGGGTGTGAAAGGGAAAAAGAGTGTCTGGTTTAGATAAGACCAAATTTGTTTGCAAACTACTATGATGAACTGTGTGGAACTCGGAAGAGCCCCTTCAGGCAAAGCTGCTAACAAAGATAGCGACAAGCTATGCTAATCTCACCTCACCATTAGCATGCGGCGAGGAGAGATCTGTCCACAAAGCACGGACAACTAAGCTAATTCATGCAGTCATATCGCGGGTCGCCAACAGCTGTCGACCCGCATCACAGTTTCAGCTTCTTGTGACCCAGACTTAGAGATTTCCAGGTGAAGTCTGGAAGCCCTCCAGGCTTTGGATGACCCGCAGAGAGCGATTTTTACTGGTGAAGTTGTGCGCCTGGAGCAAAAGGCAACAAATAATTTTCACTTATTAGTAATACAATTGAGACACCTTTTAACTATAAAAATAAATTACAATTGGAAGATGAAATGTTTGCAGTACGTTAGTGTATTTTACTTTATTCTGAAGTGAGAAGTCAGAATGATCCCAAAGTAAACAGAGGCTTACTTAGAAATTCACATCTTGAGCCGGTTCGGATCGAATTCGCTGTCGTGTGACAAGTTCGTTGGTCTTCTTCAAACCAGATAAAAAGAAGAGGAGGAGGGATGACAACTATAAAATCGCCGACGTCATGTCCAAAGAAGTACGTATTGTGTTGCCTTAGCAACACTGCTAATACCCAAGGTCGTCGCTGATGTTCTCACGTGGTTCTGCTTGATTACTCCCATCCAGGAAATCATTTCACAGGCAAAGAGAGTCAAAGTGGATATGGAGGTAAAGGTTCACTTTACGTTGAGCTCTGACACAGACGAATACATAATTGGCCACAATGGCGAGCAGATGGTTGATGTCATTTTCCCCCAGGAAGAGGCATCATCCCAGAGGAAACTCCAGGCCGAGGACATCGAGAAGATGAGCGACTCCAACGAAGACATCAAGAATCGTTTGTCAGAGGCAGTGCGTGATAACGCCAAGCACCTCCTTCACCCCGACTGGAAGGTGAACGGCCAGCCGGTCCCCGTGCAGCAGCCGCAGCTCTTCAGCGGCGGGGTGATGCGCTGTTACCAGGTGGAGGGCATGGAGTGGCTCCGGGTAAGTAACAACGATACGTCTTCCGGTGTCTTGGTGCCAGGTTGCCTGTGCGTTGTGGCAGGAGAAGTTTAAATTGTTTTTTTTTATTAAAAGTGGGCTTTTAGTAATTATGTCACAGATGGAAATTTTTGGCTATTCCTTTGAAGAGTGGTGAGGAAATACATCTAAGCATTGGAGGAGAACAGTAAAGTTATTTCAATTAATTCCTAGTGGCTGCAAATTTCTTATGACCATTTTTCTTCCAGACTTTGGCTGCATATTTCAGATTGAAGTCTGAAATATGGATTTCTAGAACTCACTGTTTGCTTTTTCTTTCGAGGGAAGGCCACCTCCTTCATTCTGTGCGATTGTGTGGACTGCCAATCATCGTATCCTCCGATGTATATCCAGATGCTGTGGGAGAACGGCATCAACGGGATCCTGGCTGACGAGATGGGACTGGGAAAGACCATCCAGTGCATCGCGCACATCGCCATGATGATCGAAAGGAAGGTTTTGGGCCCCTTCCTGGTGGTGGCCCCTCTGTCCACCCTGCCCAACTGGATCAGTGAATTCAAACGCTTCACACCGGAGGTGAGACGACGTGGTGGAAACACGGTCTCGTGCGCCCGTCTTGACATTAACTGAATTCCAAGAATGCTATTTTTATCCTGTTTAACTGTGTTGCCGCGTCATGAAACTCTACATTGCATTGTGTCCTGCATCCAAGGTGTCTGTGCTGCTCTACCATGGCTCTCAGGCAGAGAGATCCAAGCTGCTTAAGCAGCTGCGCCGCCCCCAGGGATCCCTTGCCATGTTCCCTGTCGTCATCACCTCCTTTGAAATAGCCATGATCGACAGGAAGTTCTTACAGGTATCGTCACGAGTCTGCTTTCTTCAGGAAACGGAAAAGTTCTCCGTGTGACGGTTCATCAAGATGGAAAGAGGACTTTGTGAAAGTTTCACGGACAAAAATCTGCTCACGAGGAAAGAGCATCCGATTGTTTTGCTGTAAAAACAGAGTAATTTTAGGGAACTATTATGTAACTGATCATCAAGCAGAACTCAAAGGTGGTGTTATCAACAAACTCCTCTTTCCTACTAGGGCAGCAAGTAGTGACTATTTTCAATAGTCCAATTTGTGCTAAATTGGACAAAAAAAAAATTACATTTATTGCAGCAATAGATACATTTTCTTTTCATCACCTTTCATAACAAACAAATATTCAGTTCAACAGTCAACAAACACTGCAAAGTGCAACAATATGCTTTTATGTCTCTTAAACAAAAGTGAATTTTGTGCCTCACACCATAAGTGCCTGACAAAGTTTGTTGAATAAATGACTAAATACTCGTGTTGCAATATGTGATTAAACATTTCTCAGTCTTGTCCCCGTACAAAACCTTCCTAAACTTTGGACTATTCATTTGGCGGTAGCGTCCGCTCCGTGTTCACTGCCGCTCATGCTCAAGATTTGAGAAAAGTGAGATGTGTCACTCTGAGCTAGTTCAACTGGCTATGTTGAAATATTGTTCAGCGTTACTGGCGCGGGGAAAGACAAGATGACGTCACGGCAGATTTGGCCTTCGCTTCGTCGTTGCAGCCTTATTTACAAGCTGATAACAATACACTCCTGCCCTGCTTGGTCTCTCCTGCAGCACTACCAGTGGAAATACCTGATCGTGGACGAAGGCCACAGGATCAAGAACCTCAACTGCCGGCTGGTGCGCGAGCTGAAGATGCTGCCGACCGACAACAAGCTGCTGCTGACAGGAACGCCGCTGCAAAATAATTTAGCAGAGCTCTGGTCCCTCCTGAACTTCCTTCTGCCAGAAGTCTTCGATGACCTCACGAGGTATGGGATGTATTTTGTTTTTCTTTTTACACTGGACTATGAGTGTTTTTTTAAATTGAAAAAATGTAGGTTTTCAAATATCAGTTTCTCTAAGATGGGGAGAAAAACAATAAACCCATGAATGTCCAGAAACCCTATTTGCTATCGTAAATTTTTAAATAAAATATCACCCTTATTAATGTCAGTTCCATTTTTGTAGATATGACATTGAATGTTTTCATAGCTTCGAAATGGACTTGAAAACACATCATGATAAAATTTGAAGAAATATATAAAATTGAAACATATATTTAAAATGAATGTATTGTCCTGATTTGCTGTGTAGCTTTGAGTCCTGGTTCGACATCGACTCGCTGGGTGAGGCAGAGAGCGTGGTGGCTGCCGAGAGAGAGCAGAACATCCTGAGCATGTTGCACCAGGTCGGCTGCCCAAATTCCTTTTAAGAATCTGCTGCTCTGGAAAAACGAATTTGGGCTTGTTTGTACGGAGATTATAATCCACAATTGTTCTCTGCCTCTGTTTGTAGATCCTCACTCCGTTCTTGCTCCGGAGGCTGAAATCAGATGTAACGCTGGAGGTTCCTCCTAAAAAAGAGATCATCGTCTACGCTCCCCTGACCGCCAAACAGGAAGCCTTGTACACTGCTGTGATGAACAAATCCATCGCCAAGATGCTGGGCCAGGAAAAGGTAACGCGGCCTTCAATTCATTTTCCTTCCAGAGCGCAGCTGCGCCCGCGGGCTGCGTTCAGAGAGAGTCTCTTGTCGAGTACGACCATCGCATTCTTCTGTGCCGCCATCAGACCGAGGCTCCTGTGGAGATGACGTCCACTGGCCGGCCGAAGAGACGCTGCCGGAAGGTGGTGGACTACAGTGAGAATTACGCATGCACGCCGCAGGACCTGGAGAAATACCTGGAGAAAGTCAGGAAAGACCAGGAAAAAGAGCAAAGGTCAGTCAGACTGATACAGACGTGTGGATTTTTTTTTTGTTTTTCGCTCATTTTTGATAATAACCTCAGTATAATAAGAGTTTTTCTTTCAATTGATTATTCTGGTTGTGCTCAGTGTTATGCAAAGTTATTAATACACCAATTTAATCACCTTTTTTTTGCCCTAATGACACCTCAGAAAATTTGAGGAAGCCCCACCTACTTAGACAAACGGTTTGAAATGTTCAGGACCTCATACAGAATCTTGCAATTTAACACAATATGTCCTGATAGCATTGTATGGTTGTGCGTAGCGGGACTTCTTTGTCAACTCCCCAGCCGTGGTTGTGGTGTCACTCAGCGTCCGATACATTCTTCTTTTCCTTTTGGCTTTCCCTTCAGGGGTCCCAAAGCGAATCAGCCTCCTCCATCTAACCCAGGCCTGGGCAAACTACGGCCCGGGAGCCATTTACGGCCTGGCGGGCGTTTTAATCCAGCCTGCCGAACCTGAAATTTTATTCTAATTAAACCTCACTTATTTTACCTTTTCTTTGAAATATTTGCGGTTTTCAAAGAATACAATGTCATCTTTTACTATACTTGTGAGCAGTCAACGCAAGAACGGATGGCTATGGCACAGAGGTTGACGGCTAATTTACAGACTCAGCTAAATTTTTTTCACGGACAAACCACGATCACGGGGTCCCCAAAGTCCAGCGGGAGAGTGCTAAGCCCGATGAGGGAGCGTGGGGACAGATAGGGTCAATTCCAAGAGGTCTCCCACAGCAGACAGAGGCGACCTGTCCACTAGGAAGGGATAGAAGACAACCTGGCAACTAGTGGGACTGAAAGTGAAGCATTTAGGTTTGCACTGGTTGCCTGCCATGGGTGGCAGCTGTCCTGGTGGGACAAAATCAACTGATGAGGCAGAACCACTGGAAAGCACTGAGAACCGTGACAACCGAGACAACTTTCATGCTGGCGTTCAAATTAGCGATTAGCAATCTGTCAAACTCCAGAGGACGACACATGAGATGCTGAAGTTGTTTGGCTTGAACTAAATATGTGAGCAGACATTCACTGTCATGAACGCCAACAAAGCCAGTCACAGATCCAAGTTATCTGACCAACACCTTCGGATCCATCCTGAGAATTGCTGCAACACAACTCCTGACTTTGATGCACTGGCAGAAAATGAAGATCAACGCTTTTCCCACTGAAACTGAATGTGACTTTCTCTACTGTGTTATGAAAACCAACATATACAATGAGCCTTGCACATTCATGATTTGCTAAAAGGCCAAATCATTTCATGTAATGGCTTTTACGTTTACTTCTATTCTATCTATGTCATTCATATTAGTTCACACCAACACTCCATCCATCCGTTCCTGGCCCGGCCCCTCTGTCAAATTTTAGAAACCATTGTGGGCCCTGAGTCAAAAAGTTGGGCCACCCCTGATCTAACTCTATTCTCTGTCTCCTCATCTCTCACACCAATTAACTTAATGTCCTCTTTCACTACGTCCACAAACCTTCTCTTCGGTCGTCAGTATATTCACCATCCCTCCTCTGTACATGACCGACCCATCTCAGTCTGGCTTCTCTGGCGTTATCTCCAAAACATCTAACATGTGCTGTCCCACCGATGGACTCATTCCTGATCCTATCCATCCTCGTCACTCCTAAAGTGAACCTCAACATCTTCATCTCGACTACCTCCAGCTCTGCTTCCTGTCTTTTCTTCAATGCCACTGTCTCCAAACCCTACAGCATCGCTGGTCCTGCAACTGTCCTGCAGTCCTTTGCTTTGATTCTGGCTGATGTTCTTGTATCACATAGAACCCCTGACACTTTCCTCCACCTGCCTGAACCCATTTTTTCCACCTCTCTTCCAGAGTCTCTTTTGCTCTGTACTGTTGACCCAAAGTACTTAAAATCCTCGAACTCCACTCCCTGTAGCCTCACCGTTCCACCCGGGTTCCTCTCATTCACACACATACCACACTAACCTTCATTCCTCTCCTTTCCAGAACGAACCTCCACCTCGCAAGATTTTCCTCCACCTGTTCCCTGCTCTCACTGCAGATCACAATGTCCAGCGTCCGATTCATGTTGACTTTATCGGAGAGTGCGGTCTAACACCCCTTTTTTTATCTTCAGCTCCATGGTGGAGGTCCGAAGCCCGCTGGACGCTCACATCAACCTGAAGCTACAGAACATTCTCATGCTACTGAAGAGATGCTGCAACCATCCCTACCTGGTGGAGTATCCACTGGACCCCGCTACGCAGAACTTCAAGGTAGGCGCTCTCTCACAAAGAAGTCTAAATGTCGCACCGGCGCTCGCAGCCCTGCCTCTTGAAAGATATTATCAACAAAATTTAAAAATAAAAATCAGCACTTTTTTTGGATTGACCGCGAGTCTTGTGTGCTTCCGCACAGATCGACGAACAGCTCGTGCAGAGCTCTGGGAAATTGCTCATACTGGACAGGCTCCTGCCCGCATTGAAGAAGAAGGGTCACAAGGTAAGACAGGACATGGATTCACGGAGATGTATGTCATGTTTCACCACCTCAATCTATCAGATTTGCTCCTGAGATTAAAACATCTCTAGTACGGATGAGTTTAAATCTAGAATCGGGAATATAAATGTTCTTTTTGTTTAAAAGACAGAATCTGTGTGGGTTTACTGTTTTTTTGTTTTGTTTTTTTTTTTACCCGCAGATTTTTACACTCCCTGCAGGTGACTCACTTCCATATTTTTATCATTTATTTTATTTCATTTTTTTTCATTCAAGTGTTAAGACTTGAATGGGTCACAATGATATTTGTAGAACAGAGGTCACAAACAGGCTTATTTTTCTCTATCGCAGCATTTCCGGACTCATCGGTTTGATTTTATCTTCACATTTCAATCAGACGGGTTTTTCCTCACATGTCTCATATTCTTCAAAATGATGACAAAAACCCGACTCTGGGTCATGCCACCATTGTAGAGAAAGTACACATCAATTATCTTATTAAAGATGATTGAATTACAGACAAAGGATGACTTTCGAAATGTTGCTTGACGACGATCTTGACTCCCGATTGGCTGATGACCGGTTACGGTTTCAGCACGACGCGCACATTTGCACCTTTGGTGGCGTTCGCTTTTTTTTTTTTTTTTTTTTTTCCTCAGTTGTTGACCTGATATACTTCTGGTAAGTGTGTGGGGAAAAATGAAAGCAGCATCCAGATGATTAATAACACAACCTTAAAGTTTGTTATGGCGGGCCAACTTTTTTTTT
>CAAKHD010000481.1:5295-20742 GCA_901007705.1 Fistularia tabacaria
GGGGGGAGGGGAAGGGGGGGGGGGGGGTGGAGGTGGAAGATGGGGTGGAGGGGAAGGGGGAGGAGGGGATGGTGGTGGAGACGGAGGGTGGGGTGGAAGGGAAGGCGGAGGAAGGGGAAACAGTGGTGGGGCTGGTGGAAATGGCCAATGGGGTGGAAGGGAAGGAGGGGGAGCGGGAGGCAGTGGTGGTGTTGGTGGAGATGGACGATGGGGTGCAGGTGGAGGAGGAAGAGGAGGACTCTCTGGAACCGGAGGAGAGAAAGTCAACACCACAGAGAAGTCCCTGGAGTGGAGAGTCGTCGCCAACGAGGATCAGATTCGACACTTTAACACTCGGATCAAAGACCTCTCCGTGTCTGGAGACTCTCTGTATGACAAGGTAAGAAGGTCTCCATGAAGTTGCTGCTATCTTCTTAGAAAGGAGCAAAGGCGCAATGACATAATCTTTTGACCTCTGACCCTTTTTTCAGATTACATTGAAACGGTTTTTAATCCTTCACATCATAAATGGATGACAAACCTCAGACTTAACCTCTTCTAGAGGCGCAGAGGTCAAAATCTAGACCCTGTTTCTCGAGAAAATTAATTCGATGACGAAAAAAATCTGCATGGCAACAGTAGAAACCAACCATTTATCGTTTAGCTCTATCTTCTGGTTGAATCAGACACTGAGGTCAGAAGAGACCAGTCAGCTAGCTCACTGTTAAGGTCATTAGCATCAATGTAATTTGGACTATTGCTTTCTGAAGGTTCTGGATTTGAGCCACGACCTCCGTAAGATCAAGGCTCTGACCGGGGACCACGGTGAACACTTCAACCGCATTGTGACAGAGGTGGAGCTGCTGGGGCAGGACTGCGAACTGTGTGGGCGGGTGGAAGACGAGATCCGGAAGCTGAAGAATTATTCCCAGGATGCAATGGGACGTATACAGAACCACATCAACACACTGCAGATCAGGATGGACTCCAGAGATGGCTGCTCACCGACCTGCTCCCACCTCCAAGATGATGTCCGCCTTCTGCGAGAAGATGTACGGAGGTGCACCAGCCAATGTAAGTTCTGTGTGAACACATTCCAGGTGTGTGTCCGTCTTCAGGATTCTGTTCACAGTCACAGTGTGATAAATTAATTCTCAACACTTTGATTTTCCAAGCAAATACATTTAGAATTTTATTTTAAAGTTGAGTCTCTTCGGGATCCGTTTCAAGTGCAGGTCGGAGTCTGCCAGTGCTGCCCTTGTCCACCAGTTCTATACAGAACTTTCACGGACAGAAGTTCTTGGGGCAGCCAGAGTGTCGAAGGGATCTGGTATTCGTGCCCTCAGGATTGGTTCTCTGCTGTTTGCAGATGGCCATGGCCCTCTGCTGGAAAAAAGGTGGCTTGTCCCCTACGGGTTGGGGAGGTAATGCTGCCCCAAATCAAGGAGTTCAAGTATCTCGGCGTCTCATTCAAGAGTGAAGGAAGGATGGAGCAGGAGATGCAGTGGTTTGTCATAGTGAAGATGGAGGCCAAGTGGTATGCAGCTTCTGTGGTCCACCTCTTTGAAAAGGGGGATTGGAGGGTATGCTCCAACTACAGGGGGATCACACTCAGCCTCCCCGGAAAGGTCTACTCTTGGGTGCTGGAGTGGACGATCCGCAGGATAGTTGAACCTTGGGTTCAAGAGGAGCAGCGGGGTTCTCGTCCTCAGCAGGGCCTTTGAGGGTGCATGAGAGTTTGCCCCACCAGTCTACGTGTGCCGTATGTACCTTTCGAAGGCATTCAAAGGCATTCGACTGTGTCCTTCGAGGAGTGAGTCCTGTGGGAGGTGCCCCAGGAATATTGGGTACCAGATCCTGTGATATGGGCCATTTGGTCTCTGTAGAACCAGAACCTGGTCCACAGCGCCGGCAGTAAGTCTGATTAGTTTCCGATTAGGGTTGGACTCTGCCAGGGCTGGTCTTTGTTATCGATTCTGGTCACACCCTTCACGGACAGAGGTTCTAGGCGCAGCCTAGGCAGCCGAGATGAAATGCGAAGCTCTTTTTTCCCAGTCGATCTGAACCTCTGGTCAGACCCGAAGAACCAGATAACACGTTCAAGAGGCTGAAATGAGTTTCCTCCTCAGGTTGTCTGGGCTCACCCTCAGAGATAGGGTGTGGAACTTGTGGAGCTCCACATCCAGGGGAGCCAGATGAGGTGGCTCCATCTGGTCAGGATGGATTGATGACCGCTTCAGGATTGCACTGTGGTCACCATGGCAACATTGTCCAAAAAGGCCCCTAGGGGTTAACTAGTTAGTGGCTGGAATATACAGGCCACCAGCTCAAAGGAAAAGGACTGAATACAGTAAGTGACCTGCAGAACCCCTCTGCAGCTCTACAGATGTATCAGGCTTGATTGGGAACTGATTGGTCGATTGGTCAGCTCTGATCAGGAACATGTTCTAGCATCCGCTATAACAAACCCCGCTGACTCACTATCTCCTTGTTTGAGTTTTAGAATGTTTCCCGCCTTGCTAGAACACCTGAAAATGAACACCCTAATGAGATTTGTGAAGGTTCTTTCAGTTCCCAGCTTCTGAGGAAAAATTATGGTGAATAAATCTTGTGGTAGACTGTGGAACTCTTACTCATGTGACTCTTTGAAACACCTAACAGGTCGTGGTTCTGGTGGCACTGGGGTGAACAGTGGCTCTGGTGGAGACCGACCCAGGCTTGATGCTGAGAAACCTCTAGATGGACACAGTGTGATTGGTGGCACTCTCAGCAACAATCAGTTGAAGGCGCTGCAGGGTGAACTGTCCGAGGTCCTCCTGACCTTCAGCTCGATAAACGATACCCTGAAGGGCCTTGAACACACCGTCCAGAAGCATGGCAGCATCATAACTGACCTCGGTGAGCCCAGATCCAGAAGGAACTCACTGTACACTTGACGAGAACTTTCCCAACGTGCATTTGCTTATTAATGCTTCGATCCCTGAAAGGAAACACCAAGGATAAGATCATCTCTGAGCTGGACAAAATCCAGCAGGAGGTTTCGGAGCACATCGAGGACAGTCGGGACCGTTTGGAAGGGATGGACCGGGATGTCAGACGAGTCGAGAGCACGCTGGTGGTGGAGACAGGAGACTGTAAGAGGTCAGGTGACGGGCTGGAGAAAAGGCTGTCCAAGCTGGAGGGCGTCTGCGGACGGCTGGATGGAGTCTTTGACTCTGTTCACAACATCAAGGAAGGTACTATTTGTTTCGATGGTTCTTTTCTTCTTTCCTGAAGTTACCTCACGTATTATCTCTGACATGTTTGTCCAGGTCTAAAGCAGGGTCATGTAATTCTTCTTCTGGCCATTCAGTGGGTCTTTGTGGGTCCAGACATTGAAATTCCAAATTACACTTGCCAAGAGGTTTTGAGCTCCAAATGTCTCCCTGACAGAAATTTCAGCTGTGGTTTGTGAGCAAGTACCAGGGTTCTACCCAAACATCTAATATCGAGTTTTATTTTGGTGGAAACCTGCAATAGAACAAAAAAAAGCAAAAGTTATAGTCAAAGCACTTGAAGCAGAAGACTACCTCTCAAACCCGGTACATTAAGACTTAGAACCCTTGGTTATACAGTGAAAGACACAGGTGTCTGCTCAACATGGAGATCTGGAGCTGTTCGGGTCAACAAGCAGGTGAGTGGACCTTAGAGAACCTCTGGTTCATCCAACTCTAAACTGTCCACCCATTCAAACAAGAAGGAGAAGCTGAAGAGTTCTAAAACCGCAAGGATTGACAACTCTTAGTTTTATTGTGATGGTTGAAGGTCTGGAGGAAGACCAAAAAGAAGATTTATGGATGGAGTGAAAGAAGATAAAGTTAGCTGGTGTAAGAGAAGAGGATGCGGAGAATAGGGTTAGATCAGGGCCAAGCAAACTTTTTGACTCATGGGCCAAAATGGGTTCCTAAAATTTGACTGAGGCACTTGGCCAGGAACAGATCGGTGAAGTGTTTTCTGTGAACTAATAGAAATGACGTAGATAGAATACAAGTACGTATAAAAGCCATAACATGAAGCCTTTTAGCAAAGCATGAATGTGACAGCCTCATTGTACAAATTGTTTTCCAAATGCATTGATTTCATAACACAGTGCAGAAAGTCACATTCAGTTTCAGTGGGAACGGAGTTGTTGCTCTCCTTTTTTTGCCAGTGCATCAAAGTCTGGAGTTAAGTTTTGTTGCGGCAAGTCTCGGGGTGACTCTGACGTGTTGGTCAGTTCACTTGGATCTGTGATGGCTTTGTTGGTGTTCATGACACCGAGTGTCCGCTCACATATGTAGGTCGAGCCGAACGCCGTCCGAATGTTATCTGCCGTCCCAACGGAGGTTTGAAAACATGGCTAATCGGCAGCGTAAAACTCGCTTTGGTCATCATGGTTCTCAGTGCTTTTTCCGTTGGTTCCAACTCATCAGCTGATTTGGTCCAACTTGATGCACAGCTGCCTCCGATGGCAAGCAATCGGTGCAGACGAAAAAGCCTCACTTCCAGCACCACTAGCTGCCCGGTTGTCTTCTTTCCTTTTCCAGTGCATAGGTTGCCACGGGAGACATCCCTGAACTGACCCTGTCTTTCTTCTCGATCTCTCGCTGGACTTCAGTAGCCCACCGATCTCTTGCCTGTCTTCATCTGCTGTCAGCTATTGTGAACTGTTCACACGCTGCCAGAGCTTCAGGAAAGTTCTTGAACCCTTTCTCTGTTGGTGTGGAGTCGTGGTGTTGCGATTGGGCTTCGTATCCCATCCGTTACTTTGGTACTCGACTCTTGAATCGCAGTTTGTCGGAGAAAACATTTTTTGCTGAGTCTCGAAATAGGCGTCAACCTCTGAGCCGTGGCCGCCTGTTCTTGCGTTGACAGATCACCAGCATAGTTAGCATGTTTTGTGGAAAAGTGATGGCTGATATTGTATTCTTTGAAAACCGCAACGGTTTCTTGGCATATCAGGCCTACAGTTGTTAATCGGACCTCAGTGAAAAAATAATTTTGTTGTTCAGTCCTTATTAAACACTTGGCACTCACTGTCCACTTTTCTTTTCCTTGACCCGCTCATTTATAGAGAAGAGCTCAAAGGGCAAAGCGAAAAAGTGTCAGAATAATATGCCAGGGTCCAACAAAGGTCTGTCTATGAGGAGTACACCATCGATTGGGAATGTGGGTATTTCAGGGAAAATGAATGAGGTTTAATTGTAATCTAATTTCCGGTTTTGCAGGCCAGATTAAAAAGTCCAAAGGGTCGTATATGGCCTGCAGGCGGTACTTTTCCCATGCCTGTGTCAGTTGGAGAAGGGTGATTTGCTATGACAACCCCTGAAGGGAACAACCAAAAAAAGTAGTTTCATTGTGCTGGTTCTTGTGTTTCGTCACTTTCATTTTCTTAGGATTGAACCGACACGTGTCCAGTTTGTGGACGTGCGTTGCGGGTCTGAACAACTCGATCATCAATCATGGAGGAATCCTTGACTTCATCCAGAACAGCCAGGACGATGTCCACGGCCGCCTGAAGAACCTGAACTCCAGCTTGAACCAGTTCGCCAAAGATCTGAAGAGAGTGTCCCAGCAAGATCTGACCGGTGAGACTGGCTCTACTCCCTCAACTCCCTCTTAGTGGTGTGACAATGTTTACAGGGGTCATTGCTTGGTAATCACCTACTCTGGAAGGAGCAGGAAGGCTGCTCTGAGCGAACCTGCATAGTCAGTTTGTGTGTCTCCAAATCAAAAGCAAGGAAAAACAGGTGTTATGAACATGGAAGAGGCAAAGGCAGATGAGTGAGGAAATAATAGAAAGCATTGCAAAACAGTCAAAGGAAGGGCAAATGAAAGTGTTCTAAAAGCTTGCATACAAGTGCAAACAGAATGTATGGTTTTAGGTACAGAGGCTCAGTGTAGAAGTTGAGGTACTGTAGAAGTGAGTCCATTAGAGAGACAGCACATGTTAGATGCTCTGGAGACAGTCAGACTGCGATAGTTTGGGCACGGGCAGAGGAGGGATGATGAAGATCTGGGAAGAAGGAAGCTGAGGTTGGAGCTGCAAGACAGGAAGTCAAAAGGAAGGCCAGTGAAGAGTTACCTGCTCTGCTGTCGTCAGCATCATCTGCAGGCCTTCCTTCGTTCTGCAGTGCTGGTGCTGAACCGCGCTGTGCAGCAAGAGGTAAGGAGGCTTTCAATGGCACTGTTCAGGATGGGAGTTGAAGAGATGTGGCTTTCCCCAACCTAACGTTCTTGGGTCTGTCGCTAAGGAAGTCCACTATTGCGGTTCTTAGTGAGCTGCCAAGCTTATCTGCTGATCTGAGCTGATCAACCCAAAGTCCCCAAAGTAACAACTTCACACAACCAGTAGGGACAGAATGGGGTTGGAACACAGGGCTCGCACACCTCCAGGTGCACTGGAAACCATAAATGACACCAAAGAGAAGATACTTATGGATCATCTTAAAATGACACCTACATTAGTTCTTTATAATGAGATGGAATTCTGCCAGACAGGAAGGAGATACAGGGGCAGATGCTGATAGATAGAGGGCTTTGGCTTGTTTTGATAACTTCAACCTTAATGTTCTTCTTCCCTTTTTGGTTGCTCCCTTCAGGGGCTTCCTCCATCTAATCTTCTCCTCTGCCTCGTCTTCTCTTACACCATCTAACTTACTGTCTACTTTCCCTCCATCTATAAACCTCTTCTCTGGACTTCCTCTGGACCTACTGCCTGGCATCCTCAGCGTCCCTCTACCCAGATCTTCACCATCTCTGTCTCTGTCCATGTCCAAACAATCTTGGTCTGACTTGATCTCCAGAACATCTCACATATGCTGTCCCTCCGATGGTGGCCAAACTCAAAACCTCCTGGTCTTCCTCCAGACCTCCTACCTGGCAGCTCCAACCTCAGCTACCAGAACAGCAGATCACTTTGACCCAGATCTTCTCTGTCCCTCAGAGGTCCCTCTCACTGTGACTTTATCTGGCACATCTAGCATGTGCCATCCCTCTGATGGACTCATTCCTGACCCTCTCCATCCTCCTCACTCCCAAAGAGGAACGTCCACATCGTCATCTCTACTGCCTCCAGCTCTGCCTCCTGTCTTCGCCTTAGTGTCTCCAAATCAGACACAGTGGCTGTTCTCACCTCCATCTTCTCCACCTTCCCTGGCTGATACTCTTTTGTCACTCTTGACACTTTTCTCCAGCCTGCTTGCACACGTTCCTCCACCTCTTCTCCATCCTCACCATTGCTCTGGACCGTTGACCCTCGGTACTTAAACTCCTCCGCCGTCTTTATGTCCACCCCTGTAGCTTCACGGTTCCACTTCGGGTCCTCTCATTCTATCTTATCTTATCTTGTCTTATTCACACAAATGTGATGCTTGATGTTTAATATTCTAAATGTGAACTTGCTTCTGATTGAGGCTGAACTTGAGTCATTGTTTTCGAATATCTCCTTCAATGTGACATGAAAGTCACAAGTATGAAGTATTGTGTGTCTTCTTCTTGGTTGTTCTCACAGATAAATCAGGATGTTGGTTCCTAGTAGTTCCTTCAGGATGTTGGGACTCGGGGCTCCAAAAAACAAGATCAGATTGATGTGTGTCATTATGTATTCTAAAAGGTCCACCTGGACCTCCTGGAGAGAGAGGCTTGAATGGACTCCCCGGCCCCCGAGGGCCCCCTGGACCTCCTGGGCGACCCGGAGAAGGTGGAATCCGCGGACTGCCAGGTACAGCAAAGACCTTTCGCGTGTCTTATGGGGAACAAATGTTATAAGTGTCACAATGAGTTTACTTTTCCAAAATAAGTGACTTCAACCAATCCAATCCAAAATCAGAGTTGATGTGTCTTCTTCTGCTGTCCTCTTCCAGGTCCCAGAGGAGACACAGGTGAATGCTTCTACTTACAGCCTGGATCATCTTTTAAGATCATGGTAATTTGGCACACAGTAGAAGCACCCAGTACCCCTCAAATAAGCTCTGTGTGTTTGTTCAGGTCTACCTGGTGTTGATGCTCATGTACCCAAACTGGCCTTCTCTGCGGCGCTCACTGCCCCCATGGAGAGAGCAGGAACCATCGTCTTTGACAAGGTCTTTGTTAACGAAGGAGACTTCTACAACCCCAAAACAGGTCAGCGTTAGAGGGGCTTTGCGTTAGCATGCTAACAGACTCAAATATATTGGAAATCTGCCGTCTCACAGTGTGGCAGGTTTTTGGATGCGGCTGCATTAAAGTATAAAAGAGGTGATAGTCCAGATGATCTTCTCGTAACGGCCGATACGTTGACATCTTTCAGGCATCTTCACCGCCCCAATAGATGGACGCTACTTCTTCAGCGCCATTCTGACGGGCCACAAGAACGTGAAGATTGAGGCGGTCCTGTCCAAGTCCAACTATGGCATGGCCCGTGTGGACTCTGCAGGCTATCAGCCCGAGGGTCTGGAGAACAACCCGGTCGCCGAGGCCAAGACCAATCCAGGCTCTCTGGCTGTTTTCAACATCATACTGCCACTGCAGACTCGGGACACGGTCTGCATTGACCTGGTTATGGGCAAACTAGCCCATTCCGTGGAACCCCTCACAATATTTAATGGGATGCTACTCTATGAAGATATGTGACAGCTCCGTTCAGCCGTTTGATTCCCCTAGAAATGACGAGGCCAGAGTACCCGAATAACAGAAGAAATGACAAGCCCCCGGGAGGCGGCACCGTAAGGAGAGAGTGACCTAGAACTGTTCGATGACAGAGAACTCCAGTTCCGATTTCATATTCTAACTGATCACCTGACGTGTTCAGGAGAACACGGCAAACTGCGTTTATGCTATTGAAATATTTTTTAGTGCGCGAGGAGTGTTTTATGAAGAACTACAGTGTTAATGATCACGTGTTCTGACGGTGTCCTCCGAGGAGGCTCATCAGAGCTGTCGTAGGATCGGTAAACAGACTGAAGCTCCCCCTTTTTTCAAGAGCCTTGTGTTAAATTCATCCCGAGGGTGGCGCTAGAAGACAGTTGTGTTCAGGATCTGATCCAGAATGACTGGACTTACCATTCGTGCCAGAAAAAGGAACCTAATGCAGTAGCGCCCTTCGACCTGCATTCTGTCTAATGACCACAAGGGGGCTCAAAGTCTGATTGTGTAGGTCAAGTAGCCCCCACAACCCCCCCCCAAAAAAGCTAAAAAAAAAAGAATAAAAATCAAATATCATCTTCTCGCCGGAGTTATCATTGCGGTAAACATCGTCCAATGGCTGCTTTCGATGGTGTCCACTTCCGAACCGCAGGATATTCACCTTGGCAATCAGGGTTCAAGATAAGCTAAAATAGACAACGAGGTTTGCTTGGTCACTGATAAGCCAGTGGTTTCAACTTCTTTATCAACTGTTGCAAAAATGATTGTCAGCTCCACAATTTATTGACAACGCCCTTCAGTCCTTTGGACATACCGTCCTTGGATCTCCTCACTCAGTGCTGATTGCGGAGTATTTTTTGGGGCGGTTTAAAACAGCGGTTCTTAACCCGGGTTCGATCGAACCCCACGGGTTCGGAGAGTCGGTCTCAGGGGTCCGGCGGAGGTCGAGACAGCCAAAAGACGAAAAGAAGTGATGCCTGTGATTCAATAGCATCACTTCTTTTCGTCACATAAGTAAAATTAATGTCAAGAATTTATTCAAAAAAATAGATTTTTGGAGGGAAATCAAACCAAAAACTAGTTCAAACGTAACAATAATTGAAAGATTTTTCGTCATTTTGCATAATATTGGGTTTTATTTATAAATCCTCATTTTTGAACCCCAGTACCAAATAAATCAATTCAACAACAAATCAACAATTTATTTTTTTTTATTTATCTCAGAATAGCGCATTAAAAAATAAACTACAAATATCTTATGGGCTGAAAAGAATGTGATTCATCTTTTATCAGCGTTTTTTTTTTTTTTATTCAGAGTTCTGTTTATTAAAGAAACTGATTTTGTTTTAACCCCATAAACGAAAAACGGGATTTTTTTTGGAGCCCCACTGGATATTCCTATTAAGAAGGGTTCAGGGAATGCGTTTATGAAACTGGTGGGGTTCAGAACCTCCGACAAGGTTAAGAACCACTGGTTTAAAAGAATATAGTAGCGACAAGCTAAGGTAGCCTCGACAGCCCATTGGGCAAAAAACTTGGGGGAGACTCATAAAATATCAATAGAAACCGACTGCAATGATTAGCAAATCTCAAAAAAGCTGTATTTTGTTCCAGAGGGAACATAAAGGATGAACCGTAACGGTTGCAGTGTCCCGTAATGACAACGAAGGCTATTCTGATTCTCCTCCAAACATCATGTCAGATGGTGAAACTGAGACAGACGATGTCCAACTTTGTGTTAACAACTGTCCGCAAGGCGGTCTGGGAGGTGAGGAGACCAGTCGCTGGAGTTTTAGAAGAGGAATGTTCTCCTGTTCTTGTCTGATCCAGCATCTTAGCTGCCCAAGAGTCCCGGGCCTTCATTCCAGGGCTTTTCATTTTCTAAACCTGCCAGATGTCTTAACGCCGGAAGGTCTGGACTGCGGGCAGACCAGTTCAGAACCTGGACTCTTCCCCCATGCGGAGACCGTGCCGTTGTGATGGACGCAGCGAGTGGTTTAGCACCGGTCCTCTCTGAAAGAGACGCCGCCTGGACGGGGAACTGTGCTGTTCTCAAACTTCTATGAACCTTTCAGCACTGGTGTTGCCTTCACGGACGTGTGGGACGTGTCGGATTTCAAAATTTGGTCCATCCAGCTGGAGTTTTTCCATTTTGCCCCAGGCTTTGGCTCGGAGAAGACGATTACCGGAAAGGTCCTGAGTCTGTGCAGGGATTTCTACAAGTGTTCATAGTCAACAAGGTCATGTCTGGAAGTGATCGGATCCCAAGCAGAGAGTTCTGGGAGTGCTCCTCACCCCAGACAGTGATGTCCAGTGGAGAATCATGACTGTTTTGAATGCAGCTCCTCCTTTTGAAACGGTTCCACAACGTTCAGATGCAGTTTGGTCACAGGTTGGCGGACCTCTGCCCATCTTCACGTCCGCCTCCTCGCGATGCCCCTCGCAAACCGAGTCATGTGACTGACCATTCACCGCTTCACCCAATGACTTGTCAGATGCTCCTCCAGCGCTTCCTGACACTTTATCGGCCCTTTGCAGCCTCTGGTACGTCTCCTTGGGACGTGTTCCTGCCGTCCAATTCAGAATGAGCGTCTGTATCTGACATGTAGCTTATGTTCTGCAAGGAATGAAATATGGCTTTATGAGATTTGCAAATGATTGCATTCTGGGTTTTTTTATCTACAATTTACACGGCGGACAAACTTTTTTCTTTGGAATTGGGGCCAAGGCCTGCAGATTGTGAAGAGAAAGCCACCTGTAAAACGGCAAACACACGACTTTGGATATAGTTGAACAATATTTCTGAAGGCGTGGTGAGAAACAGGTGTTTCTTTGTTTGGTCCAGATGGAGACACTTGTTGGGTTTTTTTGCCAATTTGGACCCAAATCATTGATTACTTGTGCATTTTATAGTTTTTTTAGTTCTCCAGGATGTTGATCAAATATCTTCTTTTTCTCTTTGGCCAGTGAACTAATCAGATACATCGTTATAAGCTGAAGGTGTGTTTTTAATTAGCCGTGAACGATTCTCCGAGATGCACCAGAGGAATGATTCTGGGAAAATGTGAAGGCGCTTTGTCGTCCGGCAAGTCGTCTGTTTTGGGTAATTAGCCTTTTGCACTGGTGGTCAGAACCACTGGGTCTTTCTTTGAGCCAAATCCCCTCCTGTGGGCGGAGCTTGTCAGTAACACCTACGGTCCTGAGATCAATTCCTATCAGGACTGGGTTCTTTTTTTTTAATCTAGAAGTTCCATTCGTACTGAAAGTACTTCGAAGGAGAAGGATCCACTATGTTCATTTAGAGAGTGCATCACCCAATGGTAATTGAAGCCAGAAAGATGATTAGTTAACATGCATGCTGACTTGTACTCTCGTCACCGCTGATTTCAGAAGGGTTTGAGGTGGTGTTGAGCTTCTGGAGGAACATCTCACTCAAAATGCTTTGTTTAGTTAAGTTAGAGGCGACTCCACGGCCGTACAAAGCCTTGCAGGGATGGTGATGGGAAGTGACTTCAAGGGATCGGATCTCCTTTAGAACCTGGATATCCTTGGAATTTTCTTTTGGGGTCGTCAGAGATCCGATGTGTGGTGTCCTTCCTCAGAAGGACGTCCTGCTGACCCTCTGATTTCAGCCCATCCCGGAACTGGCAGGAAGAAAGGGAAGATGCGTTGGTGCAACATCGTTGGGCATCACAGGTCATCTCCCCGTTGATGTTTTGATTCCCGCTGGTTTGAGATCCTTCATCCGTAAAGAAGGGCTGCTGCTGTCGTGGTCCACGCTGGTGTGACCACCGCAGCGCAGGAAGAAGTCTGAAGGTCGCTGTGACCTACATCTGCTCACCAGCCAATAGACATGCGGCTAGAAACAATGTCAAATCAGCAAATATTCCTGAATGAATGATAGGATTCCTGAATATGAGGCAGGAACAAAAGAATGGTTAAGGATGGAACTTCAAACATGAAGGTTCTAAACCTCTGATTTTACTTATCGAACATTATTCAGAATTATTAAAAAGCAGAAGCCTTACTGGTTGCCGAGCTGCCTATCCCTGACGGTGCACCCTACCCTGTCGGTGTATGCTAGCGCCTCCCTCCTGTTCACATACCCGTTCTCCCCTCCGAGTAAACCCGGTCTGTTTGGTGCAGAGTGTTGCTTCTGCATGTGGGGTCTGACCTCCGAACCGCAACGTTGCTCCTTCGTTGCTCCAAAGAAAGGATGAAATCCACGTTTTTTGTTTTTTTTTTGCTGAATGTGACGTCTCATCCACTCAAACAAAATGAAACCGATTTTTTTTTTTTGTTACAAAAATGATATTGTGACTTACGTGACCCGACCTTAACCCAAGGCAGAAAAATCAAACCTCCCTTGATTATAGAGCAGTGGTTTTTAACCTGGGTGAGATGGAACCCCAGTGAGGTCAAGACACACAACCAACTCATATATATATATTATTTAATATTATAAAATTAGTTTCAAGAATTTATTCAAAAAAAGTTTTTTTTGGGAGGGGAATAAAACAAAAACTAGTCAAAACTAAACAATAATTGAAAGATATTGAGTCATTTTTCATAACATCGGGATTTGTCAAAAAATCCGCATTTTTGGAGCCCAGTACCAAATAAATCAAACAAAAAAAAAAATTCATTTATCTCTGAATAGAAAAATAATAAAAAAATAAACCACAAATCTTTTATGGGTTGAAAAGAATTAATATTTTTTTTTATTAGTGATTTTTTTTTTATTCAGAGTTCTGGTTTTTAAAGAAGATAATATTTTTTAACCTATCAACGAAAAATCTGCATTTTTCGAACCCACTGTATATGCCTATGTTTTGAATTGGAAAAAAAATCATATTTTATTTTTCCTATTAAGAAGGGTTCGGGGGCTGCGCGCATGAAACTGGTGGGGCTCAGAAGCTACAACAAGGTTAAGAACCACTGTTATATTGATAGGAGGGAGTTTGTCCGCTTCGTCAATCTCTGGCAGGCGCAGAAATCAAAGCGATAGCCACTCCAGCAATCATACAGTAACAACTGTCCATCCACTCATTTATTCAGTCTATAATTGGGATGGGTGGGTCGAGGCTCGAAGCCTTTTTGTGGACCCTGGTGGTTGTCATGGCAAATGGAGACCCATGACTTGAATTGTCATTTAAACTTTAGCGCTGACAAAATGTAAAAAAAAAGTTTCCTGACAGGAATTTTGTTCATCTGACGGTGAAGCTTTTCTTCTCAGCGTCTCTGTGTTGTTGTTGTCTTTTTTTTTTAAAATGATGTCATTCTGTATTTTCTCTTAAGTTAAAAAATAAAAACACAGGAGACACTCAAATACTGCCGTTCCAGCTTACTGCGTCTCATCAGATGTAGATATACAGGTCAGTCGTCTGACCAACGAGTTGTATCTCTGTCGGTAACTTTTGAAGATGATGACCGGACTCCATCTGCACCCCCTGAGGTTTCTCCTTCAGCTCTGGCCTCCATTTCCAGCTCTCCGGCAGCAGCAGGAGAGACGTCTTCACTGAAAGTGTGTGGAGTACAGAACCAGGAAAAGTGAAATATCACACAGACGTACGTTTGCAGTGTTTTTAAAGCCGGCGCTGGGAGACGGCAGCCTGTTGCAGCAGCTCTTTGAACCCCTCTTTCCTCTCTCTTCACCGCAAGCCGGTGCAGACCAAGAGACAGGAGATTCAAGCCCCTCCTGCCCTCCTGCACACTGTGAGAGTCACCTTCTTTGACTTCTCCAGTGCCTTCAACAGCCTCCGACCCAAGGGTACCCACCTTCACCCTAACATCCCCGCCTGGAACTTGGACTATCTCGCAGGACGGCGGCAGTATGTCATGGTGGATGGTCACGTATCTGAGGCTGAGAGCCCCAAGAGAGCTCCAAGGTACTGTCCTGTCTCCATTCTTCTTCACCTCCACCTTCTGCCACTACTCGAGTTCCTGCCACCTCCAAAAGTTCTCTGATGACTCTTCCATGGTCAGATGCATCGACAACGATGATGAGGGCGAATACAGAGGTCTGATTGAGAGTTTTGTTGAGTGAGAACAACCAGAACCACCTACAACTCAGCCTCACCAAGACCAAGGAGCTGGTGGTGGACTTTAGGAAGAACCGGAAGAGACCTACACAAATCACTATCCATAGTCCAAGACCAGGGCAGGGATGTCAGGGTGGATGGCTGCATATCTGAGGCTGTGGGCTGTTGCACCAGAGAGCCCCAAGGTGCTGTCCTGTCTCCATTCTCCTTCACCCTCCTCACCTTCAACTTCCACCACTACTCGAGTTCCTGCCACCACCAATAGTTCTCTGATGACTCTTCCATGGTCAGATGCATCAGCAATGATGATGAGGAGTAGTACAGAGGTCTGATTGAGAGTTTTGGTCAAGGAGGTGGTGGTGGACTTCAGGAGGAACCGGAGGAGACCTACACAAAACCTCAAAGGGTGAGGAGGCGGGGATGGTGAACTCATACAAGTACCTTGGGGTCCACATTAACAATAACCGGACTGGTAACAGAGATGTCCTCTACAAGAAAGGTCAGAGCAGGATGTTCCACCTGAGGAGACTGAGGTGGTTCGGTGTCTGTAGAGGCCTCCTCAAGACCTTCCAACAGTACATGGTAGCCAGCTGTCGTGTGTTGGAAGGCGGTTCCAGGAACGACGAGGTATAACAGCGGCCCCTCGTTAATGGTGGGAGTTACGTTCTAAAAAGAACCCGCAACAGGCGAAATCCGCGAACTCGTCAGCTTTATTTTTTACAATGATTAGAATTGTGTTAAGGTTGCAAAACCTCCTCACTGCTCACTTTATACACTTTTCTTA
>CAAKHD010000482.1:5750-20692 GCA_901007705.1 Fistularia tabacaria
TGTCAGTGAACTTGTGATGTATATATGTATATATGAGTGTGTGAATGTATGTATATAGTAATATATGTATGTATGTGTGTATGAATGAATGTATGTATGTGTGTGTATATATGTATGTACGAATGTATGTATGTATGTATATTTGGATGTATGTCAGTATGTATGAATGTTTACTTGTATTTATGTGTGTATAAATGTATATATGTATGTATGTGCGAATGTATTTATGTACACATGCATGTTTGTTCGTATGTGTGTATGCATCAATGTATGTATGTATGCATGCATTTTGTAAGTATGTATGAGTATGTGAATGTACAATGTATGCATGTTTGAGTGTATGTATGCATGTTTGTCAGTATGTATGTGTGTATGAATGTATGTATGTTTGTATGTATCTATTTTTGTATGTATGAGTATATGAATGTATGTATGTATGTATGATTGTATGTATGTATACCTGTTTGTAAGTATGTATTAATGAATGTATGTATGTATCGATGTATTTATGTATGAGTGTATGAATGTATGTAAGTATGTATTTTTGTATGTGTATGCATATGAGTGTATGTATATGTGTATGCATTTTTGTAAGTATGTATGTATGTATGAGCCTATGAATGTATGTTTGTGTTCTTGTATGTGTGCATATAGTAGTGTATGTATGTAAGTATGCCTGTTTGTAAATATGTATTAATGTATGTATGTATATATGTTTGTATGTATGAGTGTATGTATGTCTTCCTTATTTGGGCGAGTGTATTTTTGTACGTAGGTTTTAATGTATGAGTGTAATTAATGTATGCATGTATGTTTGTAAGTGTATGTATGTATGTATGTATGTATGTATGTATGTATGTATGTATGTATGTATGTATGTATGTACGTATGTTTGTATGTGTGTATGAATGTACAATTGTATTTATACATGAGTGTATGAATGTATGTATATATGCATGTTTGTAAGTATGTGTGAACTTATGTATGTATGTATGAGTGTATGAATGAATGTATGTATGAGTGTATGTATGTAAGCATGTAATTATGAGGGTATGAATGTATGTATGTATGCTCATTTTTAAGAGTGTATGTATATATGTATTTATGTTTGTATGTATGAGTGTATGAATGTATGTATGTATGTATTCTTGTAAGTGTGTGTATATCAGTGTATGTACGTATGCATGTATGTATGTATCCCGGTTTGTGTGTAGGATTGTACGTATGTCTTCTTCTTCTCCTTTGGGCGAGCGTATTTATGTATGTATGTTTTTATGTGTGAGTGTATGAATGGATGTAAGTGTGTTTGTCAGTATGTATGCATGTATGTATGTATGTTTGTATGTGTGTATGAATGTACAATTGTATTTATACATGAGTGTATGAATGCATGTATATATGCATGTTTGTAAGTATGTATGAACTTATGTATGTATGTATGAGTGTATGAATGTATGTATGTATAAATGTATGTATGTACGCTTGTTTTTAAGAATGTATTAATGTATGTATGTATATATGTATCTATGTATGTTTGTATGTATGAGTATATGAATGTATGTATTCATGCTTGTTTTTAAGAATATATGAATGTATGTATGTTTGTATGTATGAGAGTATGAATGTATGTATGTATAAGTGTATAAATGTATGTATGTACACTTGTTTTTAAGAATGTATTAATGTATGTATGTATATATGTATGTTTGTATGTATGAGTGTATGAATGTATGTATGGATGCATTTTTGTAAGTATGTAGTTATATTTAAATGTATGTATGTATGTATGTATCAGTGTATGAACGTATGCATGTATTTATTTTGTATGTGTGTGTATATGAGCGTATGTATTTATGTATGTATGTTTCTAAGTATGGATGAATGTATGTATGTATTTATATGTGTTTGTATGTATGAGTGTATGTATGTCTTCTACTTCTCCTTCGGGCGAGCGTATTTATGTAAGCTTGTTTTAATCTGTGAGTGTATGAATGTTTGCAAGTATGTATGAGTGTATGTATGTATGTATGTATGTATGCATGCATGTATATATGTATGTATGTAAATATGAGCGTACGATTGGATTTTTACATGAGTGTATGAATGTATGTATGTATGCGTGTTTGTAAGTACTGTATGTGTGAATTTATGTATGAATGTATGTATTTTTGTATATCTGAGTGTATGAATGTATTTATGTGTGAGTGTATGTATGTAAGTATATACTGTATGTATGAGTGTAGGAATGTATGTATATATGCTCTTTTTTAAGAATGTATGTATGTATGTATTTATGTTTGTATGTATGAGTGAACAGATAGTGGCATGTCCAATATGATTCATACACACTGCAAACGGTCACAATCTATGGGAAAAGGATAGATGGATGTATATGTATGTTGATGTTTGAATATAGCTAGTATGTATGTATGTATGTTTGTTTCTTTGCATGTATGCGTCCATAGGCTTCTCCAATAAGATAATAAAACAATCTGCAAGAGGCATCATTGTGGGAAAAGGTGATTGTATTTCCATTTGAACACATAGTGGCATTTTCAAAAGTATTCATAGCCACTGCAAACTGTGACACTCTGTTGGAAAAGTCAAGGTTCTATGCTACTGCTGTTCTACAGTATCCTGATCACCCTGATTCCATGGGAACAGCTGCTTTCATCAACTCAGCGGGGGAAAAACAGCAGCTCTCTGCCATTGGTTCATGGACGCCACGTCTCCAGATAGTGCACACAAATGCCCGCCAAGCCTTTGCTAAAGCGCATCTGTCAAAGGAGACTTCCAGTCTTCTCTTTATGGTCAGATGAAACACAAATTGAATTGTTTGGCTACAACCATACAGCTTTTGATTTAAGGTAAAGCAAAGGAGACCTCAACCCCCAGAGCCCCCAGAACCCAGAGAACCCTCTGGTGGCAGCCTGATGCTTTGGACGTGAAGTTCAGCAGGACGGCTGGGAACAGTCATCAAAGTGAGCAGTAACATTAAAAAGACAAATACAAACCTAGAAAAAATAAAATATATATATATATATATACACACTATACACAAATACATTAAAAAAAGTATTTTTTCCATATAAAAATACATAAATGTATGTATATATTTTTGTGTTGACAAAGTATCACTGATAAAATATTAATGCATGCTAAAAGATGTAATTATACATTTCATATATATATATGTGTATATATATATATATATATATATATGTGTGTGCGTGTGTGTGTGTGTGTGTGTGTGTGTGTGTGTGTATATATATATATATGTATATATACGTATATTCCAAGTTTTGAAATTCCAAGTTTGCATCTGTATCAGTTATTGTAGTACTATAGGAGTACCAATGTATGTAATATAGTAATATTAAAATTAATTTATGTATTATATATTCATGTGATGTGTGTATGTGTCCATATATAGACATACATACATACATATACATACATACATATAAATATACACATATAATGGTATGTTGGTATTTCGCAGAAAGATTGATATGTGTGTATGTGAATTGGTTGAATAACTATAAATCTTCTGTGTACTTATGTATGTAAGTACATGTATATGTTCATGCATGTATACATATATGCATTTATAAAAAGTGCATATGTGTTTGTAGTGTATAGTGTTTCACACTGTATCATACATATATACATGTATACATGCATGCATGCATACATACACAAACACATGAATACATACTGAATTTTTAAATTTCTTTTACAAAATGTACGGCTGTAGATGTACATATGAAAATCTTATTTTTTTCAATTCATACATACATATTTTAAAACTATTAATATATTACATACATACAAACAATACATACACAAAAATCTAAAATTTCAATGGATGTTTACATGCAAACATACATATATACTTACAAAAATAGATCAATATACATGTACATACATACATGCATGAGCATACAAAAATACAGTATTTTTCTACTCACAAACATTTTTAAATGTATTCATTCATACATAAACATAATTTTCGTTAACAAATGTATGGATGTAGACATATATACATGCATGCCAAAATGTTTTGTTTTGTTTAAAATGTATGGATGTAGACATTCATATAATATGCATTAATATTTTTGAAATTTACACCTTCATATGCATTTTTTTAAATATTCATGTATGTATTCATATATACATACATACATGCACAAAAATCCTAATTATAAAAATGTAGGGATGCATTCATAAATCCAAACATGCAAAAATATATTTTTTTAATGGAAAAATAAATATTTTTTTAAATATTTTTCATTCATACGTACAGAAAAAAAATCATAATTAATTATATTATTTTATTTATTTTATTTTATGTAAAAAGTCGTATGCATCATAATTATCATCACAATAGTAATGAAGTATACATACATACAAAAAACATTTTTCAAAAAGGCATACACACAAAAATTTCTTAAAGGTCCAGCTGTATATACAAGGAAAAAGGATAATTCATTATTCAAAAAAATGTATAGAAGTATCACACATACATACATGTATTCATGCGTGCATTCATGCATGTGTACAAACATGCATACATACATACATACAGGAAATTAGAGCTTTTTTTACAAAATGTATCAATGTAGACATAAATACAAAATCATATATTGTCAACATTTATACATGTATATTGAAAAAATATTTATATATACATAACAATACATAAAAGCATACATACACAAAAATTACATCAAACAAATCTGTATGTAACATACATATGTACGAACTAAAATACATGACTATACATACACATATAAATACATACATGCATGTACATATCCTTTCAAAAAAGCAAAAATACACTTTTAAACACTTTTAAAGAATAATTGCATTTTCTTAAAAAATGTATGGATATAGACATACATCAAAAAGCTGCATTCATAATTTTAAAAAATTTAGGAATGCCTTCATAAATCTAAACATGCAACAACACAGTTTTTAAATGCAAACATACAGACATTTTCCTAAATGTTTTCATTCATACATACACAAAGAAATCGTATTTAATAAATATTTTTTTTAAGAATGATTTATTATCTTCTAAACAAATACATGAATGAATGAAAACTTGCATTTGTTGTACGTTTTCCACAATTACATTTTCTTCATGAATTTATTCATACACATGTACATACTGTCCTAAATATAAACATAGATTATCATACAATTTTTTTAATACATATAGTAAAACATTTTTCAATATTTTCAGGTATACATAGATAAAGAATTTTTTTATTGTATAGATGTGTAATGCATACATGCATGTCATGCATGCATTAATATAAACATACAAACACACAAACATACATTCATACATACATGCTTATATTTATGCATGCATACATACATACATACATTTATATAAACATACATACATTCATTCATACATACATACATTCATTCAGTCATACATACATACATATATGCATTAATTCATACATACACACATACATACATGTATTCACATACATGCATGCAGAAATACATACATACACAGATACATACATGCATACATACATGTATTCCAGCATGCATACATATATACATACATCAATACATCAATGCCTACATGCATACACACATAAGAACACAAAAATCTAATTTTTCAATCACATTGAGGTTTAATGACAAACATATAGATATACTAACAAAAATACAAGAATATACATGTACATACATCCATACTGGCATGTACATATCCATTCAATATATTGAATATTCATTCTTTAATTAACACATGAAGAAAAATGACATTTTCTTTAACTATATATGGATGTATAAATACATCCAAAAATGCATTAATAATGTTTCTAAATATTTAATTCGAAAACATTTTTTATATTTTTTATTTCTACATTCATATTTGAATATTTTGAATTCATACATAAATACAAAACATCACTTTGTTAAATGCATACTTAAATCATTTGTTAAATATTTTTCAAGCATACATACATAGAAAGTGAAAATTCATGTTTTTCAAAAATGTTTAGAAGTATCATACATACATACTTGTATTCATGGATGCATGCATACATACATACATACACACATACATACATACATACAAACTCACACAAATACATACATCAATACAGAAAACTTGTTTCTTTTTACAGAAAAAAATGATTATTCATATAAACATACATACATAGAAAAAAACACGGATGTTTACATACAAAGATACATCTATACGTACAAAAATACATGAATATACATGTACATATGTACAATCATGCATGAACATCTTCATTTAAAAAAAGCAAAATTACAGTATTTTTTAAATACAAACATTTTGAGATGTACTCATTCATACATAAAGAAATAGAGAAAAATCTGACTATCTCAAAAAAATGTATGGATGTAGACATACATACAAACAAAAATGCATAAATATTTTTTGAATATGCACCTACATATTTCTTTTAAATATTCATGTAAGTAGACATCAATGCATAGACGTACAAAAATCATAATTATACAAAATGTCGGGATGCATTCAAAAATACATTTTTAAATGCAAAACAAAAAAACATTTTTATATGTTTTTCTTTCATACATACAGAAAACAATCATATTTTTTTTTAACATAAATTGATACAGATTTTTTTTTTAATGTGTGGATGTAAACATATGAAGTAACATACATAAATAAAAAGCATACATATTTAGTTTAAAAAATGTACGTAAAAAATAAAAAGTAGCCATACAAAAGCATTTTTTAAATATGCAAACACACAAACATTTCTTGAAGATTTTCACCTACATATACAAAGAAAAAGGAAAAGGAAGTATCATATATACATACATGTATTAATGCATGCATGCATGCATGCATGCATACACACATACACACATATATACATACATACAGAAATTTATATTTTTTACAAAATGTATCGATGTAGACATGCATACAAAAATCTCATTTTTTCAACATTTATATATTATATTGAAAAAACTTTTTACATATACATAAAAAATAAAAACATACATACATAAAAATGATTTTTTTCACAAATGGATGTTTACATACAAACATACATATGTACTTACAAAAATACATGAATATACATATACATATGCATCCATACATGCATGAACATGTCCATTCAAGACACAAAAATACAGTATTTTTTAAATTCCAACATTTTCAAGAAAAATTGGATTTTCCCCAAATATTTGATGTAAACATACATACAAAAGTGCATCTATGATTTTTAAAATTTTCTTTCAATTTATGTTTTACAAATGTATGTTGGAAAATATTATTTATTATTATTTTATATTACATGTATACATGCATGTATTGATACATTAATACATACATGTATGCATGCATGCATACATGTATTTATTAATGTATGCATGCGTACATCCATCCATCCATACATACATACATGCATTTACACATACATACATACATACAGTCATTCATTCATACATACATAGGTATGTATGTAACATATCTTAGTTAGATAGTTAGTTAGCACTGGTTTGCAGCCTCCAGCTCTTATTTTGAAGTGTGGTCGGTGTGGTGACAGAGTGGTGACAGAGGAGGAAGGAGGGAAATCTAAAGAGGAGGCCGGAACGTTACATGAGAGAAACTGGTGTCTCTGCGCTTGTTGTTCTGGGCGGCATGAAAGATAGGCGACTTTCGTCAAACCTCGGTTACACATACATTCATTCAAACATAAATACAGATAAAAAAGCATTCTATCATGCATACACACGAATATTTTTAATAGCTTCATATTCAAGGCATGTTTTTGAAAAAATGTATCGATGTATAAAACATATATACATGCATACATATTCCTCAATGCATGCATGCATACATATACACATACATACATGTATTCACATACATGCATGCATGAATACATACATACAAACAGGAAAATCTCATTTCAAGCATATGGATGTTTACATACAAATTAACGTAAGTGCTTACAAAAACACATTAATATATATGTAAAAACATATATATAATGCATGTACACAATTGTTCGTACATAAACATGTGAAGAAAAGTAGCGTTTTCTTAAAAAACATATTTGCACCTACATATTTAAAAAAATATTTATGTTAACATACATACACACATATAAAAAAATCATACTTTAAAAAAAAATTAGGGAAGTATTCATGAATCCAAACATGCAAAAATAATTTTCTAAATGCAAACATACAACATTTTTTGAATATTATCATTCATACACATAGAAAATAAATCATAATTCAATAAATATTTTATTATGAATACATGCATAAATATATACAAACATACAAACCTACATACATATATACATTCATACACTCATACATTTTTTTAAAATGAATTCGCCAAAATAATTTTTAGACATTTTCAAGTCTGCATGTAAGGATAAAGAAAAATCATGTTTTTTTAAAAAATGAACAATACATACATACTTGCCTACATACATACATACAGAAAAGTTATATATTTTAATAAATTTTATTCAAGTAGAAATAAAAAAATGTACCATATTTTTCAATTTATACATTCATATTTGAATGTCTGAATTTGTAAACATGTACAAAAATAATTTTGTAAAATACATACTTACAAACATTTGTTAATTTTATATACATTTATTTATATACATGCATACATGTATATACATACATGCATGCATAATGTATTTATGAATATATCAATACATGCATGCATGTATACATGCATGTATATATGATACATCGATTCAATTAAAATTTTTTTTTTTTTATCTATGTATATATGTATATTTGAAAATATTGAAAAGTGTTTGTATGTATGTATTAAAAAATGCTGTAATTTTGTATTATTGTATGTATTTAGGACAGTATGTGTGTATGTATTAATAAATTCGTAAAGAAGATTTAATTCTGAAAATCATTTTAAAAAGTTTTTATCCATTCATGTATAAATTCAAAAAAAAATTCTTAATGATTTTTGTATGTATATATGTAAACATCCATACATTTAAAACCTGTATGAATAGAGTATGTTTGAATAAGTTCATAAAAAAAAATAATTTCATTGATTATGATTTTTTTCTGTATGTATGAATGATAAACATTCAGAAAGTGTTTGTATGTTTGCATTAGAAATGCGTTTTTACAGTTTGGGATTTATGAATGCATTCCTACACTTTTATTCATCAACTCGCCTTTTTGTAATTATTCAATAAATTTAATTACAAATTACATTTGTTACAGAATATTTAGGAGAAAACTTTAAAATTATAAATGCACATTTGTATGTATGTTTACATCCATTTTTTTTACAAAAATGCAATTTTTCTTAAAAAATGTTTGTATTTAATAAAATACTGTATTTTTTGCTTTTTTGAATGGGTATGTTCATGCATGTATGTATGCATATGTACATGTATATTCATGTATTTTTGTGTATGTAAACATCCATATGTGTAAAATTTCATTTTTATGGATGTATGTTTTTATTTTTTATGTACATATAAAAAAAAATTCAATATAAATGTATAAATGTTGAAAAAATAAGATTTTTGTATGTATGTCTACATCGATGCATTTTGTAAAAAATACAAATTTGTGAATGTATGTAGGATATGATATGTATGATACTTCTATACATTTTTTAAAAACATGAATTTTCCTTTTTCTTTGTATATGTAGCTGAAAATAGACATTTTTGTGTGTTTGAATTTAAAAAAAATGTTTTTTGTATGTATGTATACTTTATTACTATTGATACTTTTTTATTTTTTACGTAAATGTTTAAAAATAATTATCAGTGCATTTTTATTTATTTGACTCCATATGTTTACATTCACACATTTTAATTTTGTCTTTGTAGGAATTTATTTTAATTAATTCATTAAAAAATGATTGTCATTTTTTTCTGTATGTATGAAAGAAAAACATATAAATATGTTTATTTGTTTGCATTTAAAAATGTATTTAGAATACATCCCGACATTTTGTATATTTATGATTTTTGTACATCGATGCATTTATGTCTACTTACATGAATATTTAAAAGAAAATTTGTAGGTGCAAATTTAAAAAATAATTAATGCATTTTTGTCTGAATGTCTACATCCATACATTTTATACAAAACTACATTTTTTGCATGTATGTATGTATGTCTGCATCCATACATTTTTTTAAGATAGTTAGATTTTTCTTTATTTCTTTATGTATGAATGAGTACATCTCAAAATGTTTGTATTTAAAAAAATACTGTATTTTTGCTTTTTATAAATGGAGATGTTCAGTCATGATTGTACGTATGTACATGTATATTCATGTATTTTTGTACGTACGTATGTATCTTTGTATGTAAACATCCATGTTTTTTCTATGTATGTATGTTTGTATGTATTTTATTTTTTAAAATATATATGTAGAACTTTTGTAAAAAGAAAGATAGGGTTCGGCAAGTTTTCTGTATTTATGTATGTATTTGTGTGAGTATTTGTATGTGTGTATGTATGTATGCATGCATCCATGAATACAAGCATATTTGTTTGATACGTCTAAACATTTTTGAAAAACATGAATTTTCATTATCTATATATGTCTCCTTGAAAAATATTTAACAAATGATTTAGGTATGCATTTAACAAAGTTTTTTTTTTTTGTATTTATGTATGAATTCAGATATTCAAATTAGAATGTATAAATGAAAAATATAATACATTTTATTACATCAATAAAATTTGTAAAAACTATATAATTTTATGTATGTATGTATGTACATATATATGCTGATGTATTCTTGGAAGTTACATGTATGTTTGTATATAAACCTCCATATGTCTGAATTTTTGTTTTTTGTGTATATATGTATTTATGTATGTTTTTATGTATGTACAAATGTTTTTCAAATATTTAATAAATTGTAAAAAAACAAGATTTTTGTATGTATGTCTACAACGATATATTTTGTAAAAAAAATAGAAATTTTCTGTATGTATGTATTCAAACATTCATTTCACATTTCACATTTCTGGATGCATCCCTACATTTGTTATAATTGATGATTTTTATACATTTATGTCTGTCTATATGTGTGTATAAATGTGCCTATACATAAAAATGTAAACAAACATGAAGAGCAAACAATTTTTGGATGTATTTATACATCCATACATATTTTAAGAAAATTTCATTTTTCTTTATGTGTTTATTTACGAATGAACATTTCAAACTGTTTGTATTTTAAAAAAATGCAGTTTGCTTTTTGAATGGATATGAACATGTGCATGTATATTCTTATATTTTTGTAAGTACACACATATGTTTGTATGTAAACGTCCACATGATTGAAAAATTTGATTTTTGTTTATGTATGCATGCATGCAGATATACATGTATGTATGCATGTATGTGTGTATGTATGTATTCATGCATGCATGTATGTGAATACATGTATGTATGTGTGTATGTACGCATGCATGCATTGAGGAATACATGTATGTATGTGCGATACTTCTATACATTTTTTTAAATAATTAAATATCCCTTTTCCTTGTATATATAGCTGAACCTTTAAGAATTTTTTGTGTGTATGTATGTACATGTATATTCTTGTATTTTTGTTAGTATATCTGCATGTTTGTCGTTAAACGTCCATATGATTGAAAAATTAGATTTTTGTGTTTTATGTATGTATGCATGTAGGCATCCATGTATTGGTGTATGTATATATGTATGCATGCTGGAATACATGTATGTATGCATGTATGTATCTGTGTATGTATGTATTCCTGCATGCATGTATGTGAATACATGCATGTATGTGTGTGTATGCATGCAGGAATACATGTATGTATGTATGATACTTCTATTTATTTTTGAACAAACATACATTTTCATTATCGATGTATGCATACTTGAAAATATTGAACAATCATTTTTAAGTATGCATTTTACAAAACTGTTTTTTAGTATGTATGTTTGAATTGAATATTGAAAAAAGTAAGAATGTATGAATGTAAAAAAATGAGTCTTTTGTATTTCTACATCAAAACATCAAAACTTAGAAAATATTTTTCTGAATGTATGTATGCACGTATTTATGTATTATACATCTATAATTTTTCTCAACATGTGACTTTCAATTATCCTTGTATATACAGCTGAGTAGTTTTAAAATGGTTTTGTATGTATGTACGCATGAATGAATGTATATATGTATGTATGTATGTATGAATGAATGAATGAATGTATGTATGTATGAAATATGTAAGTAATTTTCAGTCCCATATATTCATGCCAAAAATTGTAGTTTTGTATAAGATGTATGGACGTAGACGGTCATACAAAAATGCATAAATATTTTCTAAATTTGCACTGACATATTATTTTTAAACATTCATACATACATAGATACATACATTCATACATACATACGCGTACAAAAATCAAAATATACAAAATATTTTTTAAATGCAAGCACAAAAATATTTTTACATTTTTTTTCACTAATACTTACAATAAAAATTATTAGTTAAATCAGTTAAATTATTTTTTTATGAATTTATCAGTGCAATTTTTTTTCAAATGTATGGATGTAAACATATAAAGACACATACATAAAAAAATGCATTTATAATTATTTTTGTAAATATACGTAAAAAAACAAAAATTGAATGCATCATAATTAACTTAACAATAGTAATAAAGTATTTTTAAAAAGCTTAGTGTATTTATGTATACATACATATATACATTTATAAACACATACAGATTTTTTTTCCTAAAAATATATGGATGTAGACATGCATACAAAAATGCATTCATAGTTTTAAAATTTTCACCTGCACATTTTTTAAAAAAACATGTATGTATAAATACATATACGAAAATCATAATTACAAAACTATACTCTGAATATTGGGACGATGACAGGAAAACGGTAGAGTTGGCTGACATAATGCAGAGAAGGAAGGTGGTCTGTGTGTGTGTGTGTGTGTGTGTGTGTGTGTGTGTGTGTGTGTATGTGTGTGTGTGTGTGCATGTGCAGCAGTATAAACAGATGTATGTTGTGTTTTGTTGTTTGTTTTCGGGTGGAGGCCGGCAGAGTGGCTGGAAGGTGGCGTGAGATGACTTGGTGGCTCACAGGGCCTGTCTGGACCTCAGTGCACCCCCCAACAACACACACACGCACACACACACGCACACACACACGCACACACACACACACACAAACACACACAAACACACACGCACACACACACACGCACACACACACACACACGGTCCGCGCCGTCCAGAGCAGCTTGAAGACCTTTGTGCAGCTCAGGCTTCGCGTGCCGCCTGGATCAGCTGTGCTCTGCACGCCTCGGAGGCTCTGCTCAGTATTCACCGTGCAGCCTGAGAGTGTGTGTCTAACGGGCTGGGGACGAGGTCTCTCCCAGAGCAAATGTGAGCGGGGTTTGAGCGTGGAGAGCGAGCGCGTGTCCCCGGATGACTTACAGAAGTTCACTGAAAGCAGAAGATGAAACAAAGACTCAACTTTGCAGCCATTTTTCCATTTTCCCTCCCCGTGGCAACCCCCTCTGCCGGGGGCCCGCGGGGAGCCCGGAGAGGCCGCGGGGCATCTGCCGACGCGGCGGGCGCGAGGGAACGGTGGGTGGAGGCCGAGGGGACCCGAAGACGGCGAAGGTGGCGGGGAGTCGGTGGCCTCCACGCCTCTCTGGCCCACTCTGTTGGTGGGAGCCCGTCAGTGGCCGGGCGGGATGTTTATGTGTTGTCTGGTTTGTTTACCCCTCCTGGTGGACGCTTTCTGTATCACAACCCCGCCGGAGCCCCCCCTCCAAGGCCCGCAGGAACCGCTGGAGACGAGCAGCTCTCCGTCCAGGTGTTTGTAGGAAGACCAACCTCTGACAACGCCGTCCGGACCTGGAACCGTCAGGACGTGACTTGAAGAGAAATGTGGAATAAACGTGTGAGACTGGAAGAAAGTTCTACTCACCTAAAACCCATGAAGGAAGAAGTTAGAAGGCGGCCGAAAATAGAGAACAATGAATCCCTAAAGGCAGGAGAAGATCCCTCCTCAATGGAGGACTCCTTCTGCTTTGATGGAAGTCCAACCTGTAGCTCCAGAGACGTGACCTTCCCACTCTGTCGGCTGGAGTCGCACGTTTCTTCTCCTTCTTCTTCTTCTTCTTGGTGAACGATGGCGGCGTGCAGATGTTGGTTGGACTCCTCTCTGCTCGGTGTCATTGCTCTGAAACAACATGCTGGACAGAGAGTGGAAGCAACCACCGCGTCAAAAGTCCCATTCAGAAGGTCCTGCTGGGAACCACACGGAGCACCTTCACTGGGCAGGAGCTGCTGCTGTTCTTCTGATGCTTTCTTTCGTGCTGCTGCAGCTGCAGCTGGAGAAGCAGGAGCTGCTGCATCTGCTGCTGCCGGAGCTTCTGGAGCGTGGCGGCAGCCTTGGTTTCCGCCCGGCGAGCGTAAAGGAAGCGGCGACGCAGCCAGGACAGTGTAATAAGTATTTTATTGCATTTTATAATGCCATTGTCAATAATTAGTACAGATTACATGCAACTAGACCTACTGTACAGTTTTTTATTGTCTGCATGGACAGACACAAGAAGATTCAGGTTACAAATACACAGATATATGTGTGTGTGTGTGTTTGTGTGTGTGTGTGTGTGTGTGTGTACGTGTGTGTGTGTGTGTGGGGGGGGTTTATACAGCATGAAGGAAAGGGCAGTGACTGGCATTACATGTCTGCCCGAGGTGGAGGGTCCGGGGGGGGTCCCGCTCGCTCTCTGAAGCCACCACCAGGTCCCTGCACCCCCCCCCCCCCCCCCCCCCCCCCCCCCCCCCCCCCCCACAACCAAAAAACAAACAAAGAAGACAAAACTCCAGAGGAAACAACAAAAAAACCACGGCAAAA